>VUQI01001706.1:5800-25678 GCA_015106735.1 Paratilapia polleni | reverse complement strand
GGTTAATAATAGCTAATGATTAAATGCAAGTGGTGTATAAACACATGAAGAGTGAAAGGAAGTGAGGAAGAGGAAGTGCTCGGTGCATCATGGGAAGCCCCCAGCAGCCTAGGCCTATTGCAGCTTAACTAAGGGATGGTTCAGGGTCACCTGATCCAGCCCTAACTATAAACTCTATCAAAAAGGAAGTTTTAATCCTAATCTTAAAAGTAGAGAGGGTGTCTGTCTCCCGAATCGGAAGCTTGTTCCACAGGAGAGGGGCCTGAAAGCTGAAGTCTCTGCCTCCCATTCTACTTTTAAATACCCTAGGAACCACAAGTAAGCCTGCAGTCTGAGAGCGAAGTGCTTTATTGGGATAGTATGGTACTATGAGGTCTTTAAGATATGATGGGGCCTGATTTTTCAAGACTTGGTATGTGAGAAGGATTTTAAATTCAATTTTGGATTTAACAGGTAGCCAATGAAGAGAAGCTAATATGGTCATCCAGGCCTTTATATCTTTTAGACATGCCTGTAGTTTAGGTAATTGGTGTGTGTCATCTGGCTTCATGGATAAATACAGCTGGGTATCATCTGCATAGCAATGAAAATGTGTACTATGTTTACAAAATACGTATGTGGCAGGTCTTCAAAGGAAGAGAAGGCACGACAACTATGAAATGTTTAAAAAAATCTTAGAAAAAGAAGACCTCTACAGGTCCTTTGTGTCTCCAGACAACTGCATTTTATTAGAAGTTTGGCTCCTCTGTTAAGAGAACTCTGGTACATTGAGAAGGACCTCTTTCTGATTCAACAGAAGCAAGGCTCTATGTCAGCTGATGATGATGTCAAGACTCCTTCCACTGACTAGATGGCATTAAGAGAAACCAAAAAAAAAAAATCTGAAATCATCTATACAATATACCAGATAGTTTAACAGTCTGTGGATGCTGAATTATAGCCAGTACTGCTTTACTGTGACAACCAGCATTTGCATTATTTTGACATGTACACAAGTGTGTCAAAACGTGGGTCTCTGTCTGGAAGTAGCAAGAACAGTCTGCATCTGCAAGTAAAAACAGCTGTACTATTACTTTCCTCTGGGTGTAGTAGGCTGTTATGCACAGAGCGGTGAGTGGTTGACTACCTTAGTGAGTCACATGACATTGTCAGGTGTTTTGCATCTAACAAGAGTTCAGCATGTTCTAACATTATCAATCATACAGTAATTTAGCAGGGATTATTTCATATCAAAGTCTTCTTTCATGAAGGTTTTATGATATTTTGAGTCCACAGAATCAACACCACAGCTATCTGCACATGCATGAGGATTCATGCTGGCATGCAAACAGCATGTATGTAAATGCCTGGATGAACACAGACATTGTACTCACAAATACACATAAAAAATGGTAGTATAATCTCTGTACAGACAGAGCAGCACAGCTTGAAAGTCACCACTGACAAAAAAACAACAACATTTTCCTACACAAAAATATATGTCAATTAATTAAACATCTTAAGAGCTGTTGCTGTGCTGCAACCTGCTGGTAGTAACCTGCAACTGCATGGTGCAAATGCAAGGTTCCCTCAGGGACTAAGTAGCTTTTATTTTCAAAGCAAATAGATTTGTTTGTGTTGCTCTCATTATTTTCTTTCCTCTCAACAACCATCACTCTCTTTCAATATTTTTGTCAATTCAAAGTAAAACAAGCAATGTGAAAACAGCTGCATGAAAGCATCACCTGAAAGTGTTTAGAGTGCTTTAGGTTTATGTGGTGATCAAGGTAATCCAAAAATGTCATGTTCTCCACGTCTCTGGTCTTTGCTTTTGTCCATCTGGCATACAGGCAGTGATCAACACTATGTGTGGTTTTGGAGTTCAAACCCAAAACTTCATGGAGGCAAACCAGTCAATCTACCCAGTAGGCTGTGCAGATAGAGCAGTGATGTGGATCGAGTCTCATCTGCTGCTGGTGGGGGCTCTTGCTCTGGGTCTGGCCTTGCCTCAGGTAACCCTAAATATAATCTTAGGTTGCAGATACAGTAACTGGCAACAGTCTTTTTCCATTGTGAACCATTTATACTTCTTGGTCAAGAGGACTAGTTTTGCCTTGAAAAAGATTACACACAGAGACAAGTCAATATTGGTATCAGTGGAAGTTCGCTAGATTCAGTGTGTAGCAATCAACATATTGACTGGACCTGCTCCTTCAAACTCCAAATTGATGCATTTGGGTGTGGCTACAAAACAGTCCAAGCTACACTTCACCAATCAGAACTATGCAGTATTCCTGAAGTAATCCTCATACAAATCTCAATCTGAGAGCTTCCCACAACTTTCCTTTACAAGTTCAATAACATCATTCTTGTAAAAAAAAAAAAGGAAAAGAAAAACTGGCGACCTGTCCAGGGTGTACCCCGCCTCTCGCCCTATGGGATAAGGACAGGCTCCAGCCCCCCTGTGACCCTGAATTGGATAAGCAGAAGAAAATGGATGGATGGAAAATCTAATAAAAATTGGATTCTAAAGGAAACCAGTAAGGGGTAGGGTTAATGTGAGGCCACTGGGATTCAAGTGATTTAAAATGGAGTGCTATACCTAGACAGCAATAACTAGGCTCTCTGGGACAATGAAATTTTAACTGCACATTATTCATTTATTACACTATCCTAGACTGAAAGTGCAGGTTAATGTGCAACAGATAATGTAACATTATACGTCTAAGAGATACTGACGATTCTCTGATTCTCACTGAGAATCGTTGTGCAACGCATCTTGAATCCCCCAGCATTAAAACTGCAGTAGGCAGAAATCTAGAAAACGGCAGAATTTGAAAATAGACAGCCCTCCTCTTGAAGCTCTCCCCTCTGTTCTAAATCCCTCCCACATTATAAGCACAGATAAGCAGACTAAAAGTAAGTCTATGCTGATTTCTGGCTTTAGACAGGATGGCGACAGTCCTGTGCTTAACTATTGCAATGGCACTCTTTATACTCTTTATACTACTTACCTGATCTTTTGCCAAAGTCTCCCATCATGGGCTAGATTTTCTAAAGCCTGACAAGAAAGCCAAGATAAGTCTAGTTCCATCTAAGACCACCTAAATTATGATATGCTAAGACAATGTTTTTTGGGGGTGTTTTTCAACCAACCCAACCAATGATACCAAAAACATGCTTCCAGAACTGTAAATAACTCAATTTGGTATGTTAGATAGACCATGGCATCAAATTAGCACTTATCAGGAGCTGCCTCTAAATAATTACTCTATTTACTTATCAAAATGTTTCAGGTAGTATTAAATGACATTCTTGCACAACATACTTTGCCACAGGATCTTTAGCCTGATCTCTCTCAGTCTCATCTGTGGTTTTTTCAGTGAATCTGCTAAAAGGGAAGCATGTGAATTACCCATGAGGCCTGACAATGCAATTGCATTAGTCTTCTAATGCTTTGATGTGCTGTAAATCTGATGAAGTTCTCTTTTAAGTCTTGCATATCCTCTCTAAACACTTACTGACGCTTACTTTGTCTGCATAACAAGTCAAAGCAAACTGTTAATTATTGGAAGCTCTGTTTTAAAAGCTGTTTGCCACCAAATGTTTGGTTTCTGTCTGTAAGAACACCTTAAAATCAGCTCGGTAGTCAATTAAAATAATTCTGAGTACACAATTATTTTTAGTGATTAATTTGAGTCTGTCTTACCCAATTTGGGAACATTTCTTCCCAGTGCCACATTACAGCACCCTGCCGAGGGACCTTGAGATGCTTGGTACAGAAGGTACAGGTACAGAGTGTCTCTTCTGTAATCTAAAGTGGCTGCTGCTGTCTTCCAGATTGCAGGAATTGTGCTGTCCCAGATCCTGATCTCTCAGATTCAAGATGAGATTACCTCAGTGTTGTGAAAGGAGTTGGACGCAGGGGAAGAAAAAGGAAGAAAGGAACTTACAGTACTCCACTCAACTTCTCTGATATGTTCAAGGACATCTTTTTTTTTTTTTTTTTTTACTGCTACTGTATTACTGCAATGTCTACAATGAGGACACATAATATTAATGTGCAGTTGCCTTCAGGCATACAAGTGTGATGCACTTTATTGTGTTACTTGAATAGTCAATCATATGCCAAGTGTATATATTATCAAGTGGTTTTGAACATAGTTTTTGTATTGACATTGACATCAATATTTCATCTCTGAAAGTATTTATATTTAACTGTGATAAGTTCGATTATAAAATTCAGTTAAAATACAACTATTTATTATTCTGCTGTTATTTGTTAGCAAGAAAAATCAGCTCACATAAAGCAAGTCATTATGCATTATGCTTTAAAGGTATAATATGCAGCAACCGTTTGTAAACACAACATTCTCACACTGCCTCTCTTCCCTAGCTCAACTAATGAGAAAGAAAGACAAACAGAGAAGGAGTCATGTTAGCAAAAACCAAGCAGCAAATCAAAGAAGTAATATATCAATTTCTGACTGAGATTCTGATTCTAAAGTACAAGTAAACACGGCCACACATCCTCATAATCCAGCGAAAAGGTGCCGCACTGCTGGATTTTGTGTGAATGCAGCCGAATGCACCCTACTCACCCTACTCACTTGTGTGTGTACCTCAACCCTGTGTTGGTCAATCAGCTAAACAGATCTGCAGCTCTCTATACATCCATGACAGACAGAAAGCAGAGTCAGATGAAGACAGCAATGTGTCCTGGTAGCTGTTTTTACTGTCCATCACCACACACTTCCACTGTTTTATAAGGAATTTGTTTTGTATAAGTCCAAAAACAGATTTTTGTAAAATTATGCATATTTCACCTTTAATGCCTTTGGTTAATATTACACCATAACCTTGAGACAGGTCAGCAATAATAATATGGAGAATCAAAGCATTCATAATTTTTAAAAAATCTAATCAGAGAAAGATAAATGTTAAATCTAAAAAAACTGAAACTGAATAATCAAACTAATTTTGAAATGTTACTTCATCATTTTCACAATAACAGATTATAGATGTTTTTATCTCAAAATGTTATTTTTCTTTTCTCTTAATGTCACTTTTTACAATAGTGGTGCTATCTCCACCTTCCCACCTTTCAGCCAATCACATGTTCCCTGCCTTGTAGCACCAAGAACATCAACAACTGCTATTCAATTTTACCAAGTGGAAATATCTTAACTAGAGCAACAACAATGTAAAAGTAATTTCAAATTCATACCTAGCTGCTGCTGCACAGTAACTAAATAAATTTAAGCTTTTAAGACTGCTTATAAAACATACCAAACCCATTTACTTTCTAGCCAAGGTTATGAGTTTGGTTTATTGCTGAGCATTAAAGTCAAAAGGTCAAGAGGTCAGCGAAGTAGGTGCCATTTGAAGCCTTGATAAGCTAAATAATTATATAATAACTAGAAAAGCAAATGTTAGTTTATTTGTATGTGTATTGTTTAAATACACAAGCAGATAGCTGATTCATAATAACATTGTTTGGGCTCTAGTTTTCAGGTGCTAAATTGTTAAATCTGCTAGCAGTTTTTGAGTATGTTTGCTTCAGAGGCACAGAACACAGAGATTGGCCGGAAAGCAAAAAGGACACCACCACCAATGTAATGTAAGAAATAAAAAGTGTCATTATATAAAAGAAAACACAATTAGGAAAATGCCATTATGAAATGAAATAATTTTGCAAATCATTTTACATGTTATAAATCAATTTATAATTTTACATACTTACATTTTACATATTTTTTCATGTCATGATTTATCTTACAATTGTGTATTAAATATTGAAAACTTTGGGGCTCCATTCTAAAAGGGCACTTATCTCCGCACAAAGGTTTCCACTGTCTTGACAACAGTGCCAAGTTCCTGCCAGTTAGTGAAAACATCTCCTAAAGCCAAACATCAGCACATCAGATTACAATGGGATTTTGATGGGTTTTTTTGTATGGGAACTGCTGTGTGCACCTTGCAATCACTCTAGCTGTGAAGGGCCAGAGCCTTCTGCATCAGACGATGGGTCAAAGGGGAGTTTGGCCTCATGGCATCACGCTCTACCACAAGACATCTGGGGAAATTCAGCACAAGACAGTGCAAAGACATGAACACAGATTCAAAGAGACTACAGGCTGAGAGGCTAAGCTGATCAATAATGAAAGTATAACATGGTGTACAGACACAGAATGTCAGTTACATAATGGGAGCATGAAGGCAGCTTGTGCTCTGCATGCACATGGAAAGCAGCTAAAGAAAACTGAAGTGGACAGCAGTCCCAACAGAAACTATATAACATCATGAGGAAATCCAGTGGTTCAGTCAATGAGAGATGGGGTTTTCTTCCTCTAAAACAACCTCTTGGCATATTCCTATGCAAAAACATGGATAGCAATGACGCAAAGCACTGAAATTGGAAAATACTGAAGCGTACCGTGTTTGGCCTCAAATCCCTGTTGTTTCTTACCTTCCCAGTTTCTGGTGCTGCTTATTCTTCGATTTCATAGCAGCATGAATAAGCAGCTGATTAAACAGATCCCTCTAAAAACAACAATATATAAACACATTATTAAACATAAACCTCTTTCACTTCCAAAGAGTCTTTCTACCACTTTGTTAGATTGTATGTTACATTTTATGTACACTGTTGCACCTTAGAGAATGAATTCTCCAAACAAAAATAACATAAAATGCACAGAGTTCATTATTCATACATTGGTGCACTGCACTCCACATTCTCACACGATCTGGTATGTTCATAGACTGAAAGGCTGAAGCTCTTATGCACAGCATTCCTAACCTCTGACCCATTTTTACAGCATCACAGATTTCTGTTTTGCTCAAGAAAACACAATAAAGTATGAGCAATGATATCCAAAGAAAGTGAAGCCTCAAGTCTGAAAGCTTTTAAACTGTTCAATAGGAGAGCTGCAGTGTTGCTTAGATTTGACTTTGTTTACTAGTTAATAAATTCTTTGAGATTTACCTGTGCATCACTGCCACCTATGTCTACCATGTGGTAGCGTAAAGGGTATAGCAGTTCCACAGTTTCATTGTAGTTGCCCTGGTTGTACTCCATCATAGCCTGGCACATTGGTATTCCTATAGTCCCAGCCAGCTGATGTTGCTGATTGTCTCCTGGCTCCCTGTGAAAGAAAGGTGTGGTTTAAAAAAAGAAACAAATAAAACATTTTTCATAAAAAGCGGAGCAAAAGTAACAAGTTAAAAACTGTTAATGTTGCATCTCAAAGAAGGTATCATCTTTAAATAGCTGGTAAGAGTAGTGCTTTCAGAAATCCAGGCATCTGGTTTATCTTTCAAGGAGCCTTTTAAGTTTATTTATTCATAGAGAATTTAAACAAACATGACAGCCAGATTCTGCTCAGACATTAAGGCTGCATTCTTTGGAAAAGAAACTCTAGTTGCATAAAAATGAGTCACAAATGATGCCAAAATGTAAAGCTAAAAGTTAGTTTATTTCTACAGACTGTCAATGGTGTCAAGGGCATTTTTCTGCTGAACTGTCAAAGACATAGCAGTGTTTCCCCTTCCACTCATGCCCTGCAAGAAGCCAAAGGGGGGAAAAATTGGAAACAAAATTCACAAACAAAATATTTCTGTTTTTCACCTAATTTATGTGAATCCGTTTCATTTTACCACACCATGGAAGTCTCTACTTGGTTTTGCTGTCATTTATGGTAGTGTTAGTTTCTTTTCTTAAAGTTTCAACATGAGTGTTAGTGTGTGTGTCTGAACCTGCCTTCTTCACATAAACTGAGAAGAACTGAGCAGAAGAGAGACCAGAGATGTGGAGATAACATTAAGTTAAAGACAACTTGTTATGTTACTGTAAGTGCATTAAAAGCTTCTTAAGAACTGTTAGTCCATCTGAAACGACTGGGGAGAATCGCTCTCTTTTAGGTTTGTCTTCTGAAAAAAGATAAATAAAAGAAGAGAAAAGCCAACAAGGAAAAGTGCAGTCGACTTCCTCCCCACAGCAGTCAATCTAGTGGAAACACTGCACAGACATCTGAAGGATTCACTTCACTGTACTGAAGCTTTCTAGGATTAGCAAATACTTAGAGTCACTGCCACTGACTGTATAATCACCATATGGAGAAATATAGATTAGTTTAAACTGTGCAATCCTCCAAATGCCCAGGTAATAAAAAATAATATGCTACATGTAAGTGATGGGATTAAATAAATGCAAAGTTTGAACATGCATGCGGCTTGTCTGGTGTACTCAAAGAAAAGCTGTGATGAGGAGAAAAATTACAGTTTCTTACTTAACTGACTTTCAAAATAATCCAACATTTCTTAAGTAATAGGAAAAACATGACAACTTTAAAGACTAGTTTTAAATGGGAGCCTTCCTGTGATTTGTATGCTGGACAAATTTAAGAGCACAGGTTGTCCATTACAACCACAGAACTCCTCAGAGGCATCTGCAACAGAGGGAAGACCCCTCTCTCTGACTGTGTTTGCTTTCTATCTCACATCCTCCGCTCAGTCTTATTTCTGTCTCCATTTTACATAAGGCTTGTGTTGCTCTTATGTAAGGCTGACAGAGTGTTGAGGTGTGCTGTGAAGAGAAGAAATGGCGCGGAACTTACTTAGCCAATTCCTGGAGGCCTTCCAGCAGACGCTCACTAGTCCCGCTCTCCTTAGCTCCAAGCGACACCATGAGGAAGTGGAGGTCATTAAACAAGGTCACATGATCATCAGTGTGAGGCTGAGTTACCTGGAGCAGCTCTTGCCAACGGTCCTTCACACACACTCCTGAAACATGCAGCAACATAAACACACTAATATTGCTTCAAGGATGCATAGTCAGCAGTAAATTCCTCTCTAAAATAAAGATACAGTTAAAAAGAAAAAAAAAATGGTCAGAGGCTCTGTTAATTACACTCATCTCCAACAAAGCACTTTGAGGTTCAGATTAATGAAGTATGGCAACTGAGATTATCTCACCTCATTAGCAGCTTCACTCAAGACCATACTGTTTTAAATTGTCTTGTATTTGTTCCAGTTGCCCGTAAGCCCATTAGTAACACATTAAGAAATGTTGCAGCATTTTCAACAGGCCAACTGGTGTAATTTTAAAAATATTCTATGAGCAAAAAACACATTATTCCCTGAATTTTAATCAGACTCTGTCTTTCTGAGTATTCATATTGTTCTGTATCTTACCCTCCATCTCCAGTCTGTAAAGCATTGAACTGGTATCTACGGTGTCCAACATTGATCCTGAGGCCTTACAACGTCTGAATACCTTAGGTGAACAGGACACACTGTCACTATTCATCTTAAAACAGCGAAGGACATAATGAGCAACTCTCATCATTACTTTTTTCAGAGAAATCAAACTTTTAAAAAGATATGCTTGTTTTGCTGAACCTCCCTGATGTGAATTTCAGCTAAACTGATGTAAGAATTTCTGTTGTGTTCAAACTAGCAGAGAGGTATTCATCTAAAGACACAGGACATCAAAGAGCTGTACTTTCAAATTGTCTCTCCTATTTTTAGATTATCTCAATAAAATAATAATCAGCTTTGGCAGCTGACACTGAAATGAGTGTGGGTGGTTCCTTGGCTCTGACATATTCATATGGATTTGACTTTAATTTTTATTCCCGCTTACCTTCTTGACTCACAACAAACAGATCAAACTGTGTTAGTCTGTATCCCTTGTGTACTGGTGTGTGCATGACTCTTGAAATTACTCAGTGTGTGTACTCAGACAGCTATAGCATTAAAGTTTGGATGCAAACTTTCAACAGAAACCAACCTGAGCGTCATATATTTGCAGAGCGGCTTCATACTGCCCCTGTGGAGGAGGTGAGAAAGATGAATTTGAATAACGTCAGGCTTGAGAGATAGGCAAGGTGGATAAATTGAATTGCCCAGATGCAAACACAAATTAATCTTACAATATAATCAACCTCAGCCTTCAAAATTACCTATGGGAGACAATATCATAAATACATTTTCCACAAACACTCCGACTGCCAGCTTTTCGCTTGACTGAAAAACTCATTATCATCTTTACCTTCTCGATGAAATATAGAGCCCAATGCCAATAGTTATGACTGGCCAGCATGTCGGATACCTGGAATTAAACATTAGAGATTTCAAATATTTTTCCTGGGGCTATTTCGATATGTAATTTAATTCAGTCGTCTATGGAACTCTCCAAGGCTACTTAGATGTAATAAATCACAAAAACAGAAAGGAACACCCAAAGTAGTAGTACCTCCCAGTCTTTCTCTCTATCTTCCATGAACTTCAAGCCTTTTTCCAACTCTGCCTTCATCTCACAAACATGGGCTACCGAGTGGACCGACCAAGCATCATCTGGAGTCAGAGCAAGGCCCTGCACAAGAGAGTTTAACAGTTTGGAACAAGCAGAAGCAATACAGATGTTGAAAAGTAATTATTTCATACAGCAGAGTAAAATGACCATCCCAAATCTTTTCAAGTGACCCTCATGTCTCAGGTACTTTGTATGCATTCCACATTCAGTTTCAAAGAGTCTGCAGAGGTCTGGATAGCTGCTTATTCCTGTTGGTCTTTGATAGCAAATTACTTGCCGAATTGAACTAACACAATCAGAAAAGGCACAGAAAGCCTGAAACCCCCTGCTACAATAATAACAACAGCATGAACAACAGACTACAATAGAGAAGAAAATCTCACCTCCATGGCCACTTTTTCAGCCTGGTCATAGAAACGAGTTTCCAGGAGACCAAAGGAATACAGTCCTTTCAGGTAGCTGAGGGCATAACCATACACACACACACAAAAACTCTCATTGTGAGGGAGCTAAAAGGACTTGTTTCAGACAGTGAATGAACCAACCTGCTGCACCAAGCTCCAGTACAATGGCAATAAGGATTATTTTAAACTGTGAATCATGCAAGGCTACTCTAATAGAGTCCAAGAATAAGAAAATTTTGAAATGCATTTATTTAAACATAATAAATGCTCAGTTATTACACACTGATGTACTCTAAACAAGCTCATTAGCTTACATGCTGTATCTTTTACAGCCTAATGCATCCATATTGTCATAATATATAGCATCTATATTGAGACTGCAGTAAATACAACTTAGATTTACCCCTCAAAAAACATGCATCTCTAATTATATTATGCTGTCTTTTGTACCTGGACAAAGGCATGTGTGGTTTCCAGTGGGGAAGCACCCTCGCCACAGAGTCCCTCATCGGCATTTGGGCTCCCATGTAGAAGTAAGCATCGTGTGCAAACTTGAGAGCCAACATATCAGTTGGGTGGTCTACCAGAATATCTTCCCAGACCTCACAGGCTTTGGGAAAATTTCTACAACAAAAATAAGTCCTTGTTAACAATTTATTTAAAAAAAAAAAAAAAAAAAAAAAAAAAAAAGGCCATCTCAGTGTCAAGCTTCGTGCATAAACCATGTGACAGAAAAGGTAAATGTCACACAAACACACACACAAAAAATATCTGTCCAAGCATTAACAGGCTATCACTCCATCGTAGAACCCATAAATCAAAAGCCGAAGAATGCACCCGACACATTTCAGGATTCACTGAAATGCAACAGCACCACTGTTGCTCCCGAACTACCCGACTACTTCAAATGTTTGGCATCTGTACAGGCGGCGGCTGAGGTCGCCTCCGAGCACCGGTCGGCCGGAAGACACCACCGTTATCGTCGGGCGCCGCAGATTGGCACCTGTCACGGCGCATTCAAACCCCTGTGAGTAACACTGACAGACAGGTCGGCGCGTCAGACCTGAGGTAGCACCCGTGGGTCCCCTTGGCCTCCTTGACTGGGTGGGTGAATGTGAGATGAAAGTAAAAATAACACACTGTTGTTGCCACACAGACACAAAAAACAACATTTTCACCAGTTGTTATGAGGAATGTCATCATTGCATATACATACTTCTTTAGAAACCACAATAAAAGGGCAATTTTATGTTATCAAATGATTCTCTGTCGGTAAAAGTGACACATATAATCCACATTATGCATTATTAGTATTTATTATCAGCTAAAATAGGTAAATTTAAAAATGTAAACTTTCAAATGAATTCTCAAAAAGCTTTTTATTTTATTATTTTTTTTATCCAGCTGCAGTTCCTCCAATGGCCACTTGAGGCTGCCTCCAAAAGTGAGTCAATCCCCATAGACTCCCATGTTAAAACACCCAGCTTTACAGCAGAGATAAACATGTTTACAGCCTGCAACAAAGAACTGTTTTGGTCTCTACTGAGGTTTTGCAGACATGTGACTGACATGACATTAACTTGTCCGGGATTTTGGACATGTATGTAGTGAATAAGGCCCCCCGCACACTTCACACAGGCCTAAAGACCCTCCGCGATGATCTGGCAACCACCCGCTGCAAGGGAAAAATGTGTATTCCCCGACCAGTTAGCGAAAAACTCCATGCGATTGCTTTGGTTGCTAGCAGGTTGCTGTGCTCACCCGTAGTTTGGACGTTACATGCCAACTTGTCTGCAAACACTTGCCAACTACTCTGTGAGTGGAAGTGAAACTGTAAAGAGTGAGACACAAACCGGAAAGACTAAAGGCGAAAGTTCTCCATATCCGGTTTGCGTCACACTTTTTCAACTTTTTCAACTCCTCGCCGAGTATTTGGAGAATGTTTGAAGACCAGTTGGCGTCTTCCATGCAAACTATGGATGCCTATGGCAATCTGCTAGCGACCAAAGCAATCACAAGGAGGTTTTCGGTGCAGCACCCTCTTTAAGACCGATTTCACCCAGCGGCAGGCAGCAATCTCCACAAACCACTTACCAACCAGTCGGGGGATACAGATTTTAACCTCACAACCAGATCTTTCAAGCAATGTGCACATGATGTCATGCAAAAAACCTCTATAGCTAGTTTTCCTCTTTGTAGTAACTGTGCCAAGATGATTTTATTTATTTATTTTAATAAAAATTGAGAAATAAGGGTTAAAGTTAGCATTGTAAAGGGCTTGGACACTGCAGTGTTTGTGCTGTTGGTGCCTTTTGGAGCATTTTAATGCAAATATATCACAAATAATATGGCTTACTGCTTGGTTAATTGTACTAACAGACCATCTGAGAAGTCTGTGCCCCAGTTTTGGTGAACTGAATTCTTGTATTTTACTTATTCATCCCTTAGCATGAATTAGCAGGTACCTGTGTGAGTTTATGGATGCAGCTTGCTAATGATGCTAGCCAGCGTTATCTGACAAATTAACACTCCAGCTTCTAGTCTCAATTTCATCTCTTCTGGTTCCAAAATGCCTGGATAGTGATGGCCATACAATTAAAATCAAGGCTTCAAACAGGAGCAATGATCAATGCCAATTTGGATTAAGTCCATCTTTTATATACAGTCTATGCTAAATCCATAGTGATGATGCTAATTGGTGCATGTGAATTGAAGTCAGTCTTCAGTTAGCCAAATCGATATGCAAACATTTAAA
Source organism: Paratilapia polleni (assembly GCA_015106735.1). NCBI lineage: Eukaryota > Metazoa > Chordata > Actinopteri > Cichliformes > Cichlidae > Paratilapia > Paratilapia polleni. The sequence continues at coordinate 12,222 of VUQI01001706.1, read as the reverse complement.
ACATCAGAAGGAATATGATCTCTGAAGAGGATAATGTTTGAAAACTTTACTGTAGTATAAAGTTTACACAGAAAAATAACTTTATTCCTGCTGTTCAGCATGCCATCATTAAGGAATTAAAGGTTCCTTTAAACTGAAGTCCTGGATGTTTCATTTATTTGTTTCTGGTTGGGACGTCGGGGTCAAAGCAGCTGGAATAAGCACCTCCTTATTGAAGAAGACAAGAGCAATGATCGATGCCAATCGCGTAATCAGGCTTTATTTGAAGGGGGTCGTTGATTCTCAGTCCATCAAGGTTAAGAGTGCGGCACTTGTCACGGCGTGATTTATTATTGCCAGGAGCAGACGAACAACGTCGCATGCCAAAAGGAGGAGGGGGAATAAGGAGACCGGGCCACCGTCGTTTGTATTAATAAGTCCAGACGTTACGTGTGAGGCACATTTTAGAAATTACCCTTGAAAAATTAGCATGTCACGATCAATCGTCATCAAATGATTCAAGGGGCGTGGCCTGGCCTTATTTAAATTGTATTCATCATCACATGCACACAGGATGAAGTGGTGGATTGTTATTCAGATGTCTTTAGCATCAAAGAGTTATTTCAGTCTGTCTTTGTTTTTGGCCATTCGAGAGTGTGAGTGTGTGTGTGGCTGTGCTCTGATCAGTCATTTCCTTGTTTCTAATATAAGAGCACAGGATTAATCTGTGAGTTTTGTTGGGGAAAAACTGATAAATTATAAAAACAAAAGCTCTAAATTAGCTAAAAGTCTGACTGAAAACAGTAATTTCTGACATTTATCACAAGGTGTTCAGTCAAAGTGGTGTTTAACTTTGAAGTGTAATGAAAGTGATGATATTTTGAAGGGATCTCTGTCATGTTGGCTCTGAATGAAAGTGACGTGTAAAAGCTCAGGATGCATGGTGTGAATCTTTCAGTCTGGCTGCTGTGGTGAAAGCAGCGTCGCAGTGAGTGATGCCTATTTACAAACAAAAGTATGCCGGGACACTCCCGCCTGTCCGCGGGAACGCAGTGGTATATGGGAGACGAATGGAGCGGAAAGTGCATTTTTCATCCCGTTCCCCTCTGTTTGTGCGCCTCTTACACACACTGCACAACAGGGAACACATGTAATGCATCACGCCGTGATTTCTGACAGCGAGGTGGAGGTAATAACTTTAGGAAGCCCGCTCCCCTTTCTTTTCTTCCTCCCTCCTTCCAGCCTGTCTCAGTGGCTCGACGCTGTTATGTCAGCCATCGATCTGGTGGCTGGAGACAACTCATTTCATCGCCGTGACACGCCATGATGGACCGGCGCGCCCTGAACCCCTCGACTTATTCCCAGCCCCGCGTTCGAGCAAGCCTCCGTCAGAGAGGCAGCGTGTCGGACGCTTGGCGGGTATATTGATCTGCCACGGCTGGACAGCCAGAAAGGCGCTGACGCCATTCTCTTCTGGCGGTTACTTTATTTCCGTGCACCTCGTCATACAGTCGCAGCTCTCTGTCACCATGTCTGAGACTGTGACAGTGTGTGAATGAACTGTGTATCAAGTTGTGTTGGATGTGACATTAAGATGTGAGTCTTTTTTTTTTTTTGTGCATTTCAGCCCAACTTTATTTGAATGGAACCACTGATTTGATTCATTAGTTAATGATTTCATGTGAATGAGTTTTAACTCATGCATTTTTATTTAGTTATTTAGTTATTTTACAGCGATGCACAAAGAACTTTTCCTCTTCTAACAATAAAGACTTGAACTTAATGATACAGTCATGGCAATAACAGCCCAGTCTCAAATAATCACGAGAAAAACATTTTTCATGGATATGAAATGTTACGTTTTTTCATGTATTTCATGTCTGCAGAACTTGTGTTGTCTTAAGCAGGGACGCATCACCCTGGCAACCAGGAAAACTGAGTTTTGGATGAAGCGACGACCGTTGTATTTTAACGACAACCTTGTTCATGAGAGCAAAGCGCGAGACTGACAGATCTATTGGTGCAGGACCAGTCTGCTGTGGTGAATAGAGAGCTGAGTGTGAAAGCTAAACTGTCGATTTACCGGTCGATCTACGTTCCTACTCTCACCTATAGCCACAAGCTCTCGGTAGTGACAGAAAGAATGAGATCAAGGATACGAGCGCTGGAAATTCGGGAAGGCTGAAGAGATAGGGTGAGGAGCTCAGAGTAGAGTTGCTACTCCTCCATATCAAAAGGAGCCAGTTGAGGTGGTTCATCTGACCAGGATGCCTCCTGGGTGAGGTGTTTCGGGTATGTCCCACTGGGAAGAGACCCCAGGGCAGACCCAGGACACACTGCAGAGATTACATCTCTTGCCTGGCTTGGGAACGCCTCGGTGTCCCCCCCCGCCAGAAGAAGCTGAAGTAGGTGGCTGAGGAGAGGGAGGTCTGCAACCCAGATCAGCAGCAGAAAACAGACGGATGGAGGAATGATCTTTTTATACACCTAACCAAGTTGCTTTGATGACACTTAATAACTTAAAAATGATACAAATAAAGTGTGAAAATCTGTGACATGTATGACTCAATCTTTGGTGTCTCGTGGTGGTGATTCGCTCCACCGCCAATCCTTCCAACCTCCAACTTTTTTGCCCTTTCAAAGAGGAAAAATGTTTGTTTTTTTTACTTTGCTTTTGTGCACATTTTACCGGATGAAAAATCATCCATTAAAAAGCTACGTCAGGAAGGCTGACGTATTTCTGTCACGGGAAACATGCACACGCACAAAAAATACCAACTTTTACCTCAAACTGAAGCCAATCCAAACCATGATCTTTTCTTAAACCTAAACCTAACCAAGTCCTTTTTAATGATAACAATAAAGCTCATTTTAGCTACTCCTTTATTTGCAGTGGGTCACCACAGAGGATGGATCTGCATATTTGATGTGTTACAGATTTTTACACTGGATGCCCTTCCTGATGCAGCCCTCCTTGGGATTTGGATCTCCTCCTGGTCTTGAACTGGGGCTCTTTCACGTGTTAGCTGAATGTGTTAACCACTACACTGTGCGGCCACAACTTCAATAATAATAACATTTTTTAATGAACAACATGTTTAAAAAAAAAGGGCAACTGAAGTGTAAAAATCTGTGACATATTTGAGTCAAACTGTGGTCTCTGGTAGTGGTGATGCACACCAACGCCAAACCCTCCAATCTCAAAATATGGACCTTTTCACCCTTTAAAAGTGGAACATATTAATTTTCTGCTTTACTTTAGTGCTTATTTTACCAGACAGATTAAGAATCATGTTCCGGGACAGAAAGATACTGGAAAATTCTTGTCCAGGAACAATCGATCAACAGAGACATATTATTTCTGTCACATATACACACAAAAAATACTAACTTTAACCTCAATTAAAGCCTAGTCTCCCTCCCAGCTTGTCCATAAGGGGCCATTGGTCAGGACCCCTTTGCGTTACTGTGACACAGTGGGTAGCCTTTAGCATCATTTTTCAGCGTGAAAGGGTTAATACAGTGGACCCAAACCATGATTTTTTCCTAATTCTACCCAAGTAGCATTGGCACGTACTACCTACAGCGAGTGAGCGAAAAAACCCAGATACCACATCGGAAATGAACTTCAGTCTTGAGTTACACTTCTCCTCTTTCCTTAAAGGTCTTTCTGACTGGATGCCACTGCCGTTACCACTGCTCTCTGAGTTTAAATGACGAATATCGGCTGGGCCAATAAAGATGAAGCACTCAGCCAGGCACAGAGGGCAAAACGGAGGAGCAGGTGATATTTTGTGTGTCATGGGGAGCCTCTAAACACACATCAGGCAGCACTTGTTATCTCTAATGAAGTCATACAAGACCTGGAAATTGAAATTAAATTGTAAGGATTAAAACTTTTTTGCATTTCAAGGTGCGCATGTTTGTTTGTGTTTTTTCACCTCTTCTCCAAACTGCACTCGGCCTTCCTCTGGTTTGTACCCAGGAACTGCTGAACTAGTCCAGACCCTTCTGGACTCCTTTTATGGTCGAGTTCCTGTGGGAATGCACAAAGTGTGGTATGAAGGAGGGGGAGATTTGTGAGATGTTTGAGATCAGGTTCACTGTCTTAAATATGCCTAGATACCTTTGACAGTTGTCTTGAATAACAGATTAAGCACTGCTTTAAGCTTTAGTAGTTAAGTTTTATTTCCTGGAGTGGAATTAGCTTCTGTCCATATAAGCAGGAGCTGCAGCTCCTCTTGAGAGCCGTTCTGTGTCAGGTGATGGTAGTTAGCAGACCGCAGTGCAGTTGTTAATCTTAGTCTTGGATTGTATTCTCTGAGTTGGGGATTCGGGGTAATTTTAAAATGTTTTTTCTCTAGTTTGATTCTTCTTCTTTGGTTTTGGTCACACCAACCTGCACTGTAAATATGCCGCACTAATCCACTGCTGCAGAGGAAACAGGGAAATAAAACGAAGCTTGGACTGCAGAACAACTTAAAGGCCCTCTCTCCCCATGTGCGTCTTAATTCCCTGAGTTATAAAACACAGGATTGTATTGAAAAAATTAGCAAGAATTTATTTATTTTGTGTTGGAAACAGACAAGTCAGGAAGTTTATTGTAGGTAGGAAAGATGTGTAAAGATACCTTAAATTTGTTTTGTTTTTTTTACCCAATAGCTTTATCTAGAAACCTTTTAAAGGAGGGGTATAATTTCCATGTTGAATATTTAATTAAAGTAGTGGTATGTGTGCCACTATACATTTTAAATCTCCTTCATGACTCCCTCGAACAGTGCTTTTAACCCACAGCATGTCTGAAAGTTGGGTCACACTGACTTTGGACACAGTACAAACCTACCTGTTTGACAGTCTTTCCAGAAAGGACACCTTGTGCATCTCTGGGACACCAGCGGCTTTGCAATGCAAATCTTTGCAATGATATCAAATAAATATCACAATGGGCAACTTATGTACAGTAATTTGCAAAAGTCTTGAGCCAATCCTCATTTCTTTATGTTTTGCTAGGAAAATAGGAAATAGGTGCAGCGATTTATTGAAATATGTGGAAACACATGGAAATATAACATATAAGGCAAAAACAGAGTCTTTACAATTCTAACGAGCTTGAAAGTCAGTATTTGGTATGACCACCTTTATTCTTCAACACAGCCTGAACTCTCTTAGACAAGCTTTCTTCTAATTTCTTTAAGTAGTCTTCAGGACTATATGTACGGTCATTAAAGCTTAAACAATTAGGTGATAAATTGATTAACTGATTGACAGAATGATAAGTTGAAACTATTTGTGTTGTTCTAAAATAATAATTTAAGTCTACTGCAAAGTAAAAACTGTGACAAAACAAAGATGCAGAATTCTTGCTCCTCTTTGTTTTTCTCAGTGTGAGCTGAATAGTTTTGGCTTTCAGACCAAGAAAGACATCAAAGGACATTACCCTGGATACTGTGATGGACATTTGATAACACTAACACCTTACAGACTTTAAATGACCTTAATAATAACAATATATTATTTTGGAAATTATTCCAATTCAATGCCAACAACTCAGCATAACTGAATTTTTTATGTCAAAGAGATAAACTTACACATTAGCAGCTTTCAAAGTGCAAAACTGTGTGTTGAAACAGCTCAGAAGGCCCCCGTACAGTCCAGTTTATCCTATCACAGGGTGACATGAATTGTCATTGTGTCCAAGTATTGATCGACTGTGCTTCAGCAAAATCTCAGGTTGGAGTTTTAACAAGCTCCTGTATTTGACAGTGGATTCATTTGGAACGATAGTTCAAGGAAAAATAACATATATTCTTTTCTAATACAAACTGGCAAAGCAAAGTTTAACCTGAAATTCAAGCTGAAGTTTGCAAACTGCAATGCATCAGTTCACATCAGTGTGCACGCTGTTGCTGCATATCACAACTGGACAAACAATCTTTTATACTTTCTTTGTTCTTTTTCATACGTTTTAACCTTTTCTGGGATTTTTGTAAAAAAATATGTTGTTGATTTCTTTGTGCAGAGCACTTTGTAACCTTGTTAAGACAAGTGCTAGATAAATAAAGTTTAATATTATTATTATATTATGTTTGCAGAAAACAGGCAGCAATCCATAAACTGCTGAAACACAAAACAAGATTAATGGAGTGAGTGAGAGTGCCAAAATGAGAACTAGATGTTCCAGTTTAATGCTTAAAAACTAAATTATTTTGGTACTGGCTGATCATGAGAGCTGCACTCTCTTTTTTTTTTCTTTTTTTTTTTTACTTCTATATATTTATTCATATATATTTTTATTTAAATGGTCAGCTCAAGTCATAATTTTTTTCCTTTTAATTATTATTATGAAATACAGAAGAATGCAAATATGCAAAATTGGGCAAAAATTTCCTTTTTTTTTTTTTTTATTATTTTCTTTTTTTTGGTTTTTTTTTTGTTTTGTTTTT
>VUQI01001705.1:8557-18706 GCA_015106735.1 Paratilapia polleni | reverse complement strand
CCAATACCTAGTAACCTATGTATTTAAGTGTTCTTTTCCAATATTCTACAGATAAGATCAAGATGGCAAGGCAGTATAAAAGAAAGACAAATAGAGGCTCAACATCCTAAAATGATCTAAAGAGAGCAGCAAAGCAAGTGGGGAGGTCCATTCAGTCTGTAGCAAAGGAACACAAGATAGACAGAATGACATTGAAGAGGTCTATAACCTGATAACCTGGAGTTTGAACTTGCAGACCAGTTTCATGGGTTGACGCATACGGTGTGTGTACATTATTTCTGTTGCTAACACACAAAGATCACAGTTTAATCTTGACTGAAAAAGTTTAGGTGACATGTTGAACACTAGGATGTAAACATGGGGTTTTGCTTAAAAGTATTCGTTTTGCTTTTGTTGAATTGATGGGATTAATAAAGTTCAAAATTCTCTCAAGACTGTCTGATTTTGTGTCATTTTTTGCTTACCCCTAGAGGGCTCAATTTACCCGATCCCTGTGCTACTTTGGGGCAAGTTGTGCCATAGGACTAACTTTTTTTGATGGGCAATTGTTCTAAAACAATGAGAATTAGATAACTTGTTTTACTTTCCATGGGTACACAACAACCTGGTGCCTTGTTGATGCTAGAGGTCAGAGGAGAATGGCCAGATTGCTTTGAGCTGACAGAAAGGCAACAGTAACTCTAATAACTAGTGTTACAACCAAGGTTTGCAGAAGAACATCTCTGAATATACAACATGTTTGACTTTGAAGCAGATGGGCTGTACCAGCAGAGGGTCACTCCTGTCAGCTAAGAACAGGAGACTGAGGCTACAAATCACAAGGGCTCAACAGAATCGGACAATAGAAAGCTCAAAGCTCAAATCATGTCAAACTGGTTTCTTGAACATGGCAGTGAAGTTCTCTGTACTCAAATGGCCTCCACAGTCACCAGATCTCAATCTAATAGAGCACCTTTGGGCTGTGGTGGAACGGGAGATTCATATCATGGATGTACAGCCGACAAATCTGCAGCAACTGTGTGATGTTATTATGTCAATATGGACCAAAATCTCTGAGGAATGTTTCCATCACCTTGCTGAAACTATGCAACTAAGAATTAAGGCAGTTCTGAAAGCAAAAGGGGGTCCAACCCGGTAGTAGTACGGTGTACCTAACAAAGTGGCCAGTGAGTGTAGATTCAGTCAGTTCTAAAATCTTCCCTCCTTGCTGTGTTTCAGTAAAAGTAACTGTTTTTCAAGATTTATTAGCTTCAACACTCATGATAGCAGAGCAATGCAGAAACACCAGCGCACGGGTATAAAAGCAAACAATGGCGTCGCTCACTACGGTGGGGATTTCATGTTAAGCTACAGGCTCTCATCTAATTCATATAGAAAGTAAATATTCCAATTTTACAGCACACACATTCTTCCCCATGTACTCTGTTTTGTCCACATATTCCACTTTTAACACTTACTAATTGTCTTTCACCTGTCCTGAGTACACTGTGAAATATTTAATTGAGGACAGAGCAGGGACACACCTGACGGCCCACAGCTTGATTGTGGCACCACAGCTGCAGCCAATTGAGAGTTAATTATCAAATAAAGGAATGCCAAGGTTGGAGCTACTTTCTTGCCAACTTGTCTCTAAGAGTACAAACCAAAAAAAAAAAAAAAACACCTCATATCTTTAAGCTGGTTGACAGTGCATGGCCAGCGAAGGATTATTCTGATAAGATCTCCTAGGGCTGCATATCAAACTCCAGCTATTAGACATATTGGGCTTAAAGATACACACTGAGGAGAGCACATTCTGAGTGGCTGAAAAAGGAGACTGGTCATGAGAAAAACCTAGACAGCCCCAATACCCAACGGCAACCCCCGGAGACAGTCTCCATCCCTTCTCAGCCCACAGTCTCCGTCTACAATCTCTAAACCCCGTCTGACTAAAATGTATCCAGTGATTCACCCAATCATAGTGATGCTGCACAGTCTCACCGCCTTTGAATTTGTTTCTTCTCCACCCTACATTAAGTAAAAGCAAAGCATCCATTTCAAAAAGAAATTCTCAAATGCACATTGTCACGGTAAACTACTGTACGGTTTGTTTTTATACACTGAAGTGTTCCTCCCGGTCTTCTGTCACCATCCTATCTTTACTGATTTGTATTACAAATAGATGAAGAGCAGCATGGAACAGACAGAAATATTTTAATTTCCTCACTGAGGAGATAGCATAAATTGTACCTTCCCCCACCTTCCTCTTTACCATAATATTCTGCTGCTAGTTTTTTTTTAATTCTAAAATCTGCTAAAAAAAATAATCATTAGGCAAATGTTTATTATTCATCCTTTAAAAAAAGAACAAACATCTGCTCTGCCATTATCATCCATCTGCCTTTGCCACTTCTCCCTGCTTCCTTCTAAGGATTTCTCCTCTTAACCCTCTGCATGTAATAACTGTCATCTGCCATGCCAATGAGCCATGTAGTAAAAGTGCCATTCTTTATATTTATCTAGGCTAATCTCAAGCCGTCAGGCCAGCCATTACAAAAGGAAATGATGCTTTATTTGCAGAGGCTGTGGAGGAGGGACAAGAGAACGAGTGGGAGGGCACTCCTACGGATGTCATTTGGAAACCCCTCACCTTTGTGATGCAGAGTTGTTGAAGCGTACATGGTGGGAGGATGCTGGTGACAAGGTGTGATAAATAAGGGTAAGACTCTAGATATTAGTGTTAAATCCCTTTCTGCTGTTCAGTTTGCTCTAAAGATGGAAAGAATCTCACTTGCATGTCATGTTAGATTCCAGTTGAACAGGCCTCAAGCTATTTTCATCATTCTGAGTTTACTGTAGCACTTTCTAGCTTTACTTGTCTTGTTGCGGTCTGGCTGTCAGGCTGCCTGGCTGACAGCTGATGGCTATGGCATGAGCCAGGGAAACCCATGGGAGGAGAGGAGATGTCCTATAAAATATGATGTGCTGCTTAGCCACAGAGTCACTCTCACATCCTGCTGGTCCGCTTCAGAGGCTCCACTGAGCTGTTTCCAGCAGATCCGGCATGTTGTACAACCTCCATGTGAAATGTTCACTGGGCTTGCATACATTTACACCGTTTCTTTGTTGTAATGCCATGGTGGGAATAATGAGCAATCAGCGTATGCATATGTCCACCTCTGCACAGTAACAATATGCATTGGTTAACATTTTCGCAGACTAATCTCAGGGGTTCTGAGTGGGTGTTTCTTTAAAGACTATACTTACAAAGTTTTTTTTTAAAGTTCTAAAAGTCAAAAAGTGCCTGTATTTCTTGTTATCTCATTAAAATGAGGACAGAGTCCAATAGAACAAAGGTATTGATGAGAACAATCGATTGCACTCTGAGAAGTGACTTAAGACTGAAATTCAACATCCCTTAGACGATCTTACTGCTGTCTACACAGAGTTAACACCGCACGTCTCATCCCCGTCCCCAGCTGTGAATCTCGCTTTCCAAACACTAATATTTACCCCTCTAATAAAAATCATTGTTGTGCGGCTCGCTCTAAATCAGAGGCCTGCTTCTGTCTGCAGTGACAGAGTAAAATATAAAGCATCTCTCACACTGATGGAGAGCTTTTATTAGCCTGGCGGAGAAGACAGCCCTCATCAGGTTGTGCTGTATGAATCCAACTGTGTGTGAAGCTGTAATGCAATCTGTTTCTGGCACTGTTTACTATTACGTCAGTTAACTACTTCAGACAAGTAATTATTAACGTTGATTACTATTTTAGATGAATGATGATTTCATTTGCTGATATCTATGTTTGAAAAGTGTCTGGGTACTGAAATAGCAGTAAGCATATTTTTAGCTTCTGCTCTAAAACAGAATATGTAGGCATTCTGTCATCTAAGGCCTCAGTCACACAGGCCTAGAGACCTGTTGGCTACCATCTGGCAACCACCAGTTGTGATGAAAAAATATGTATTTCCCAACCGGTTGCAAGAGGTTGCTGTGAAATCGATTGCTAAAACCCCATTCACGCAGGCCTACAGACCAGTCAGTGACAACTTGGAAACCACCAGTCACTAGGAAAAAGTGTGTATTCTGTGACCGGTTGGCAAGTGGTTGCTGGCATTTGCTACCATTAAAATTGGTCGCAAAGAGGTGACTGTGCTGCACCAAAAGCCTCCCTGCAATTGCTTTAGTCGCTAGCAGGTTGCCACAGTCACCAGTTATTTGCATAGAAGAGACGCCAAGTTGTTGGCAGAAAACGGTAGTGAAACTGTGAAAAGTGCGACGCAAACCACAAACACAGACTGGTCACCTTCAAAGTAAAAGCTGCAGCTTTTGAAACTTTTGAGACTTGCATTGCACCTTTTCAACTTTTTACTCTGTCTCTTAGTGGCAAGTACTTGTTCCTTTCATTGGTTTTGCTGGTTAGATGTAATAAAGGTTATACTGGTCACATGATTAATCAGTCATAGACATTAATCATAGTATGTTTAACATGTATGCAGCTTCATGTATCCATCTGAAAAGTGAATCTAATGCTAAAGTGCCTTAAACCTGCATTCTTCCTAATGGCCAACAGGGGGCAACTCCTCTGGTTTCAGAAAGACATAAGACTAACAAAACTGACTCTTCTGTGTCTTGATCTATGACACTGATGACTTTATGGTCTCAACTGCTAGTTTCAAGTCTAATTGAATAGACCATGATGTTAATTGTATAGATGTGGTTGCAGTCAAAATGGAGGATAAAACAGGCTATACTTCAGGGCAGGTGACTGGCAGTTCACTATTTAACGAGTGTTCAGTCAGATCCGCCCCTTGCTTGTCACATCCAGTTTCAAAACACCAAGATCCCGATCACCTCAAGACCTGAAAACATGACTTCACTTAACATCATGGTGACATGGCAGTAAGGTCCCTCTTTTATATACAGTCTATGGTCATAGTTAGTGTTATGCCGGAGTGCTGCTGGGTACACCTCAAACTACAGTCATCTGTGAATAAGGCAAATTCTTTGTTAAATCCTGCTTTATTCTAAGTGACTTCCCTGCTTCTACTTTACCTCTAATCAGCACTATTTTAGTTGGTCCTTTCCAAGAAACTCATTGGAATTAACAGAATATTAATATGAATGTACATACGCATAAAGTGTGAAATTAAGGTGTGTATATTTGGGGTTTTGCATGTGTAATATAACAGGAAAAGAAAGAGATTTGAATTCACATTTATATATATATATGTGTGTGTGTGTGTGTGTGTGTGTGAAACACTGTTTTCAACTTATATAAACTGACATAATGAAAGAAGAACATTTAACGCAGTGAGAGAAGTGCTGGTGGAAACAGGAATTCATATTTTATTTCACCATCTTTAAAAATTAATGGCTGCATGAAGTAACAGCACTTTCATGTTAAACCTTCAGCACATTACAGTCTCGTGGCTTTAGCTGTGTAGTTTGACTGATGCTGTTTTTGACTACAAATGCATGTACATATCTATAAATTCTAAGGTTGATTTGCATCACATGTAGAATGCAAAGCACCTGAGAAGACGTGAGTGCACTGTGCCTTACTGTGCATCTGGATGCAAAAGAAGAGTGAGACGGAGGTCAGGGGGTTAAAAACTGAAGACTGTGTGGAGTGTGAAAATGCGGGGTAATCTTTCACGCCCTGTGCTAATGTGGGAGAGAGAGATGTACAGTAGCCAGCAGTGAAGAGTATCTGCTGCCAAATGCACCGAGGGCTAGACGAAGACGAGCTTCTGCCATCTGGGCAGCTTGAGGCGAGGTTGAAAACAACTCCCGCTCCATCACTGGCTCTCCAGCTCACATTCACACATCGTTTTTATTTTTTTCCTTTTTACCCTGCTCTTTTGGCCTCTCATCCCATTAAACTGCCCCATCTTGACCTCCTATGTCTTTCTCAAGCTGTCTTTCCTTTTCTCGCTCACATTTCCTGTATTGAGATTCTGCCCTCCCTCCTCCTCCTCATCTTCTCTCCCTCTCAAGGATTTATCAGTCTTAATTATCTTAACTATCCCGCTTCATACTCAGCTTGTATCTAGCATATTTAATCTAGGATTCAGCAGGGCTATTAGTTACACTCAACATGCAGAGGCTAATTGATTTAAGGAAGCAGGATTTGCTTGTTGGTGCTGATGGCTTTAACCAAAAGCTAATATAGGAGGACGGAGGACGAAAAAGCATGGGTATAAGCAAAATAAATGCTGCAAAGGAGAGTTTCTGCTTTCCTTGTAAACTATAAATTTTTTTCACATCCTTTGATGTCCAAATCAGTTTGTTTCGACTTTGCTTGAGCTCAGGGAGATGCAACACGCAGCTTGGAAATAGGGATTTGCAACTTTGTTAATGACTTTCAGTCTTTTCTCATAATTCTCAAGTGGGAATTTGTTCCTTCCCTTGATTTACATGGGATAACTGGGGTTAGGATAAATATTTTTGGTTGGTGGGGAAACAGAACAGCGAAACAGATGTCTGTTTAAATGTCATGTTTGTCGCCGAGGCTGTGCTGACATTTTAGACCCAGACTTTCACCTCTCGGATTTGTTCACTGTGAGTCATTACCAGAATCAGGTTGAGTCAGAGCTGTTGTTGTGAATAAATATGATCTAATTGATAGCTGACCTCTCACATTAACGAGCAAATGGGACCAAAACCACCACACGCCAGTAAGACTTAATTATGTCTGTAACAGAATCATTGCGTCCGTGGTCTTTTTAGCTTCCTTCTGCGCGGGTCTGTGTGACTCCTACTACATATGCAGTTAGGGTGGCTGGTGGCCACAGATATTGATAATGGCATTGGGGACACTCAGCTTCTTGTCTTATTAATCACACTAGGCTGAGCAGTGACCTTTCTCCGAGCCCACTGCTTTGGACCGAGCCAGATCCCCTGCCTCTGCTGCCCCCCGGGATTAGCAGGCTGACATCACTCACCCCGTGTCCGCTAATGTCAGCCCCGGGTCTGGCCGCAGCCACTCACCGGCCCTGCCTGGCGCCCCAGACACAGCCCTCGATGACAGAGACATTGATCACTCAGGAAGCCAGGGTTATCTTGGGGGTGGCTGGTGCGGGTGATGTTAGATGTTTGTGTGTGTGTGTGTGTGTTTTGATACTGCACCAATTGAAACTGGTGAGCCTAATTAGACTTCACATCTGGGATGAGCATCTAATGAGCAAATCAAGACCCATCATTGATCAAGCATCAACTGGCCTTGAGCTGTTCTCTGATTGGTTAAGAGCTGCACAAGAGCTGCAAATGGCTGGGTTAAGTATTCACGACACAACAAACTGTTTATGTGGAAGATCTGGCATCAATCTTTCCTTTATTGTTATTTACAGTATGGTAAAGTCAACATGATTTTCCATCTAAAAAGAAAAAGACCTGTCACAAGTAATGTGTTAGAAAACCACAGGCATACTATGAGCATACAATTTTCTGTACCTTTTCCTCCAAGTGTGACAACATGTCCATGATTGATAATAATTTTGCACACAACATGACAATGGGAAAGGTTAAGTGACAGCAACTCACAGACACTCAGTGTGGACTCAGTTATGTGTCTGTGCCAAGCTACGACAAGAATTTATGACTTTGTAGTTTCCTAATTTGAAACTGGTATCATCACAATCCAGTGACTGTTGGCTGCACATCAGTTGAGAACAGGACATGATAGCTAATTCAGCAGGCTTATTAATAATTTGCCAAAATTGGGCTGGATCAGGATAAGAACTTAAGAACTGTTAATGGGTTTTTTTTTTTTAGATTTGTCATTTTAACTGTTGCTTATTCTTTGTAGTCTAAAATTTGGAGGAAAAGCCAACACTGAAGGTCATCCTTTATTATTTTGCATAAGAATTTTGACCATTTCAAGGTAATGTTGAAGCCTAGATAAGTAACATTAAGAATAACATCACAACGGTGCAGTTGGAGAGGTGGCCATTTGTTAAGTAAGATTATACATAAAACTGCATCTAAAAACATACAAATAACTGCCTGTTGTGGCAAAATACGCCACTTTACATAACACCAAATTTTTGTTACCTTACAATTAGTAATAGTTATTGCATGACTATGTGTGTTAGTTGTCCAAGGTGAATCCCTTAAAGCATCAAATTCTGACACAGATTTATTTATTTTACATTTACAGTGTACGAAATAAAGCTTACACCATAAAAACAGACATCATCAAAATGAAAATGCTATCCTACCTGTTTTCTGACTCCTCCTAAACTTCTCTGCATCGCTGTTTGTTTGTTTTTTTTTTCTTTTTTTGCAGACAAACACAGTGGAATCTTGTGTGTCACTGTCTGGTCAACATATTCTTTTGTAAGTCTGCTTGTTGGCAGCTGTACCAGGCAACAGGAGAGTGATGCCTAAGGGATTCCCTCAACATCCAGGAACATCCTATCTGGCTGATGCAGCACCTGTTGTCAAAATGGCAAAGGCATATGCGCAAGCACGGGCTGCAGTAAATGAGGGCGGATGTTGACTGTGGGATCTAATATATGAATGCACCGGGCTTGCATGAGACTCAGCACATTTCCAGTGATGTCTTGGCACCCTGTGTACCAGCACACTCTGCTCCTGCTATCTGCTTTGAAGAGTTCTTAAAAACTGTAAAAAAACAAAAAACAAAAAAGCATGTCGTAGCTGGATACGTTTAGCTTGTGAAATTACCCTTAATTGTACCTGATGCTTTTTGAATTTATAAATAACATAGAAGTAATAGGAGTGCCACTCATATTGCAGTGTGTCTGAAGAAATGGACTTTGACATTTTACGTGATTCATGCACTGATGCCAGAAGCAGCAGTATCCGTCAGGAAACTCTTCGACCAGCTCGTCAAGAACGGAAACAAACCAATAAACCTCCACACACATTAAAGGCGACATCAAAGTGTATGTAGACGAGGGTGCTGCAGCACAGGGGCACCAACATCAGGCAAAATAAATTTAATTCAAATTATTCAAGGATAAAAGGGTAAGAAGAAGATTGCAAATCAGCACTTATATTTGTGGAGCCCGCTGTACTTTGGGGTTTTCTTTCAATAAACATATTTCATAACAGCCACAGTTGGCACCTTATTCTGGTCCTTTAATGAGAACGATCCTTTATTGTTGATTTGGTCTCTGGAGAAGAAATGAATTCTATTTTGTAATAATGATTGTCGAGGTTTCACCCTGATGACTTTGCCTTGTTTTGCTAATAAACTTTTCCGTGTGAATTTATGGCAGACGCCAGCAAACGGTAAGCTGTGGACAAAGCTCGTCATCGGAGAGCGGCTTGTAATCAGCTGATAAAAGACTTCATTACTAAAATAAATGCTTCTTTAAGCAATAACACACACGTGGCCCATTACATGTATACTGAATTCTAAAAATGGTATTAGAAGGTATTATTCTGTCTTTTGACTTTTAGTTTTGTTTCCTTTCAGCCATGAAACATCTTTAAAGCCTTCATAATGGGGTACTTTTTTTTATGAGTGTATGTGTATGTCTTTGCCTGTTTGCTCGTGCGCTAAGGAAAGCTTTTGTCCACACAAAAAAGGACAAACACCCCAACTGGGGCATGTGTGTGCGCGCGTCCAAGTCTCTGGTTTCTTGTGTGGTCTGTTGTCTACTGGTGAGTGTTTAGAGAACAGATTTCTTTGACGATGACGGCACCAAAGCAATACAGATTTGGCAATTAACCTTGATGTCACTGTAATTACCAAGTCACTTTAGTAAAATGAATTAATTTCCCAAAAGGACTCAGAAACAAAATTACCTTCTCTCTTCCTGAAGAGAGCCAATATGGCGTCTGATAATTAGGAGAGAAAAAGTGAGCCGCTGCCATATTCCTGTCTCTCATTGTGTGTATTCTGTGTAATCTGCCACGGGGGGAAAGCCGCTGATCTGCCTGCCGCTCCCATAACTTCCTCTGGGTTCATGCTGTTTTGACTCTGGCTTGTTCATTTTTGTTTAACTGCTTGCCTTGCTTCCTCTTCCAGGCGCTATATCTAACGTCCTCGTCGGCTCGTTTTGCAGCCACGTTGCCCTGTATGGTCCAAGATTTTTCTTTCACGTGTAGTTGGTGGTAACACCGCTCTTGCTGTTTATATTGAATGATGCTGTGTACACATTGGGGGGGGGGGGGGGGAAGAAGGGGAAAAA
>VUQI01001704.1:3957-41263 GCA_015106735.1 Paratilapia polleni | reverse complement strand
GTTAACCTCAAATGCTAAAAAAAAAAAAAAACCCAAAAAACCTTTTCAACCTCCCTCATTAGCATGTTGCTGATATTCAGAGACCCACATTAAGGTAGTATTAATATTACATTTGGAGTCCTGTATAAATATTTGATCAGAAATGCTCGCGGGCCTCATGTATGTTTACTGCACATAGTTCGCCCAACATTAACATCAAGGGTTTCCTTTTAACTATTTGGAATTCAGTATTTCCTTTGAAAATACAGGAAATGTTGGTTTGGTTTACTGAGCCCATAAAAACTATAAAACATAGAAAAGAAAAAAAAATAGCAAAAACATAATAGTTGAGTCTTTCCCGCTGTCGGTGTGTAAGAAAAACATTTTCGAGGAATAAAGAAAGAAGCACTTATTTTATGACTTGAGGAACGACCGAAGAAAATCCCTCAGGTAGAGGGTAAGCAAATTTGTGAAGTAAATAAGGAGAAAAAGCAGCTAAGACCCACATGCGTGTGTCTACAAACCTCCACAGTGTGAGTTACTGGAAACTAACTGTAAAAATACTGTGATACAAACAGAAAGAAATCGCATCTGTCCTTATGAAGATAAATCATGTTTATAGGGTATATCTACACCAAAGTGTTTTGGTAATAGTAACAGTGTAAGCATGTGACAGAGAGCTGGAGTTGATCTTGGCAGCGTCATTGTTTAACATGGAGAACAGTGAGGTCCCTGAATTAAATGCTGACGCTCTATTTCTTAGTCTCATATTCATCTTTTGATGAACTTAACTGATCTGAACTGAGATTTTAGTACAGATGAGTCGACAGCACAAGAAGACACATTTAGCTCCGCATCTCAAGACTGCTTTTAACTGAGTGCATAAAACATAACCATGAAAAGAAATAGAGTAGCATTCCTTTACAAAAACAACACTATAAAGTAGTATATAGTAAGATAAATAAACATAACTTGCAATGAGTATCTACTGTTAAGTATACTGCAGGTTTGTGCTTTTTTATACAGTCCTTGTTTTGATTTGAGATACATTAACTAACAGAAATGTAAATGACAGTTAATGATTAATAGAACAACTATTCATAACTCATTAATGATTTGTAAATGTATTATCTATGAAAGAGGCCAAAAATTACAATTTTCTTCCAATGGCACAGTGTTTTATCTAGTCTAAGTTTATCATATTGAAAGGCTAATTGATCAGGACAGCATAGCTGAAAACATCTGTCCTGGTTAAAGAATCGATGCATTTGGCTATGTGAGTGATGGTACCCGTAAGAGCCAGATTGTCCTACTCCCTTCACAAACCAGCAGACAGTATTGTATGAAACTTTCTTTTTTGGAAATCTGGAGCATCAATGCAAAAAATCTGCAGAAAAAAAAGACGATTTCATACAATTGTGTCTGCTGGTTTGTTAAGGGTGTAGGACTGGCTCTTACTGATACTATATAAAGACAGGAACTATCCTGATATCCAGCTGAGGATCTACACTATATGGACAAATGTATTGGGCCACACCTATAGATGTAATATTTAGGTGATCCAGTACTTTTGTCCATATATTGTATGAGTTATTTCTCAAACTACAGACTATGATTTACTTGCAGTTGTGCACTGGGTTCTCCCCCTTCTCTATTCTTATTAGACAGTTTGTGCTCTTCTGTGGAGGGAGAAGAACACACTATGGCATAACATTTTCATTTTTTGGCCATTTTGGCTATCTTGGTTCTTACTTTTATGCCCTCACAGGGTGAGGCCCTCAAATACATTATCAGATTGCTCCACTCCTCTGCTACAAGCCAGGTTCTCAGGTCCTCAGATAGGGGCCTTCATGTGAGTCAAGATAACAGTCTGAAAACTAAGGGGGACTGTGCCTTCTAAACCTTAGCTCCAAAACGTTGCTTACCACTCACTCTTCACACCCTTGACTCTATGGCCTCTTTAAAAAAGCAGGTTAAAACTCTTCTGTTCAGACAGGCATTTGAGTAGTGTTTGTCATTTTGTTTAATTTGTGGGTGTCTATTTTGCTTTTTGGTGTTGGCTGGCTTTTATTGATACCTCTATAAAGCACGTTGTGACTGTTCTTTGTCTTGAAAAGTGCTACATAAATAAACTTTACTTACTTACTTAATTACTATTTTTTGCCCTTCTTTGAACAGGAACACTGGGACAAGTTTCAACATCATCAAAGTTTTGGGGTTTTTGGAGCCATTTTGAGACTTTAATTAAACCCACAAAGGTTGATGCCTCAAACACTCAACTAAGTTTTTGCTGTTTAAATCAGTATGACAGTTTTTCGCCAACTTAAGTGAAAAAGGAATTCCCTAAAGATCAGTTGCCTCTTAAAAGGATATACTTGCATTAGATAACACAATCTGCTACTGAATTGCACGCCTCTGTATATATTCTATTAAAAATCATTAATGACTTACAATTTTTGGTCATTTACAACATTTCAGATCAATTTAATGTTATTTTAAATAAAAACAAATATAAAAGTGACCCCAAACTTTTGAGCGGTAGTCTTTTATATATTAAAATCAGATCTGTAAAATATTTTTTTCACTTTCCCTGAGTCTTATAGTTTGGGTTCCAGTGTGAGTGCAGGCGTTTTAATTAGATAACTCCCAGCAGTAATCCCCACTGTATTGTTGTCACCTATTAGCTGGCAAATTCCTGTTTGCATGTGTGCGTGTGTGTGTGTGTGTGCAAGAGAAAATAACAGCAATAAAAATGAAAATGTGCATGGTCTGTGATAGCGTGAGTGTGTGTCTGCTTGTTGTCAGCCATTAGCTGACAAATCCCTGCACCACCTCAATGCTCAGGACCTCAAACAGATACACACACAAACGCACATACAAAAAGAAATTCCTTTTTAAGCTCCACAAACCTTGATGTCAGACATTTGGCAGTGGATGAGGAGTTCCTTAGCTCGACATGAAAACAACCCATAAAAAAACAAAAAACAGAAGGCAATATGCAGAAAAAAACAAAACAAAAAAAGCACAAAAAAGGACAGAAGAAGAAAAGATGTCTTCTGTCGTCTACCAGACACCAAGGCAATACTGTCTTTTTCTTTTGTTTTTTTCCCTCCCCTCAACAGTTCAATCACAAAACACCAGAACAACAGCGATGAAAAAAGCTGACAAGTCGGCAGGGGGAACAGCGGCTCGAGAAGTTGAAAAAGAAAGAAAGAGCAAAGAAAGTGCTGGTACTGGGGAGACCTTAACAACAGAGCAGAGCTCACAAAACAGACCACCAGATTTATGCAGGAAACAGAAGGAAGAAGTGGTTATTATGTGGTCGATCACAATGCGTATGTCAATCGAATCTCAATATGACTTTGATACGTTGGGTTAAAAAAAAAAAAAGCAAATTCAGGATTCTGGTTTTTGCATGCTGGAATCTCATTACATTATGACGTCCTGAGTGGGGACAGGAATATTTAAAAGTTAAACAAGAAGCGAGTTTGGAAAGTTTGGACAATGCAACACTCAATAGAATAGTTGAACGTTTTGGGAAATCAAAAAGATGTGTGTTAGAACAGGAGGTCCTTTTCCATGTGACTATTCACCTGCCAAACTCTTGTATATAAATGGCAAGACCTGAATTTTTTTCAAAAACTTCACTCACATGTAGACATCCCAGGCTATAAACATATGCACCAATGTCTCCTCAGGTGGGTTATGTTGATACATTTGACCAAACTGACAAAGACTAAAAATGAAGACATCTCCTGTGTATTTTTATTTTAGCTAGTTTTATGAGTATATATAAATTTATACTTACGTATTTTATATAGTTTATATTTTGATTAGTTAACTAAAACACTGTTTCACACTTAGTTTTAGTTGTTAGTTTAATATTTGTTAACTAAAATAACTGTCATCAGTAGTCAACAGTTATTGGGCTGACAGTATCCGGTTGGATAATTTTACTATACACTAGCTGAAACACTGGTATGTTTGTTGATATGGCTCAAATAAATTGGTGAACTTGGCTATTATAAATTAACTAGTCAACGTTTTACTGAAGCTTTGTGTCTAAAAACCTCTGCATCTTTGGGTATTAAGGGTAGAAATTTGACTGCTTTTGTAATAAATTCACTGAAGCAAATTTTCCTTTCAACATCGCAAAGCCAGCCACTTCTCCCAGTTCTCCAAGTTAAGCTAAGTGCTTCCTTGTTCCATTAACAGACGTACAGAAATGAGAGTGGTCAGTCTTTTTCTATCTTCCATCTTTCACCCCGACAGCAGTAAATCACTGCATTCATGCCAATTTTTAGAGCTAAATATAGGATCATAGGCCAGAACCGTTAATCAAATCCGAGATGAACAACTTAAAATTTTGTTTAAAAAAAGGGGGCATCTTATCTGCTTAACAGTAGTGGTGTCAGGAACATGTGAAACGTGGAGTAATTTCTTCAGAAGAGCCACACAGATAGAAACCCAACAGAGATAAAAAAAAAAGACCTCTGAGCAAAAGTTCACAGCTGTCCAAGTTAATTATGGAGATAGATTTGCTTCGACATTTGGCTCGTTTGCTGTGGTTGCCTCAAATTTGAAGTTATTAAATGAAGCTCTAGTATCAAAGTTTAACTGCTGGTGTAGTGAAGAGACTAGCAGGGTGTTATAATGGAAAGTGAAAGGAAGAAACAATAATGTTTCCTCTTCAAAGAGGCAGCGATGTGACAGCGAGAGTGAAGTGAAAGTCAAGGTGTTTCCTTCAAAGACAGACAGATATGATGAGAATTATTAAAATCAGAGTTTATGACAGAGTGAAGTAAGTGTCTCGATGCAAGGACACGCAGCATGACAATAAAGGAGAGAGATGAGAGAAATAGGGGGAAAATGACGAAGGAGGAAAAATAGGCATGCCGTACTAACCTTGAGGCAAGACTGAGTAGAGCAGGAGACAACGTCCCATTGTAAAGATAAAAGAAAGGGGAAGACAGAGAGAGAAGGAGAGGGAAAGGTGAGAGGGGAAACAGGAGTTGAGAGCTAGGTTAGCCAGCTTGATCAATCTTCAAAGAACAGGAAAGACATAAGAGACAAAAGAACAGACAGAGACACATAATTAACCAAAGACAGACAGCAGGCGGACACTAAGACAGAAAGACAGGCATGACCAAGCAAAAAGCTAGGCAGGCAGACAGTCACATAGACAGGTTAGACTCAGGCTTTTCTTGTTTCAGTACAACGTTGAGGGCTATGAGAGGCCTGCTCAACTCAAATGACCCCTACAAACATTTAAGGGCACAATCACAAACCATGGAAAGTGAGCGATTAGCCAATCAAAGCATAAGTTGAGGACAAGCTCTCGATGAAATATTTCTTCAATGGTTCAGATTTTGTGGATGACTTCTTTTGCTTCCCACTGGGGCCACTTAAACAGTTCACTGGTTGTGGATTTGCAAAGTCTCAACCAAATGGTAACCGGCATGCAATCATTAAGATTTGAAATTTAAAGAAAATTCACTTCCTAAACTGGCATACCCAAAACGTTTTCCATGCAATAACTTCTCATAACTGAGCATGCCAGAGACAAATTGTCAATTACTGAGCAATATAACAATAAACTTTCCCTCTACTCACTACTCAGGTTTACATTCTACCTCTCTCCAAACCTCCTCCCGTGTTCTCATATTTCTCTCTTATCCTTTTCCCATTTCTGTCTTTTTTGAGTTCTGTTTTCTGTTTCTCTCTCCCCACCATGCTGCTTTTTCTCTCTACATCTCCACTTGTTATTCTGTTCTTTCTCGCTGTTTTTCTTCCTCCACCACCTTTCTTTCCCTTTCCTCTTTCTGTCCTCTCTATGTTTTCCACTCTTCCATCCAAATCCTTTATTTTGGCCATCAGGGCAGATTTTCAGCTCCATTTCCCCTCAGTGTGAAGTCACTCAGTCTGCTCCAATTACCATCCTTGTTACTGAAATAAATAACCTGGTGCCATTACAGCTGGATTTACACTAGAGGGGAAACAGAGAGGTTTGATTCTTACCCTTGTTTAACCCACATCTGATCTTTTCATTAGTAATGTTCCCGCTGCTCACTTGTAGCCCAAGGTTAGCCCTGGTGCCAAGCTAAGAGTTGGCCTGTGGCAAATGTATTCTCCTCTGACATACCTGTTAGCTCCAGGGTAAGTCTTATAATTCACAGCAGGCTTAGGTAGCTTGAGGATAAAATCAGTATTTGTACATGTAAGGTTACAAGGTCAGTGCTTGTGTTTCACAAAAGCCTTGTTACAGAATGTATTGTTGCTATCTTAAGCAGGGAATGTATGCTAATTCTGTGTAGAAAAACAGCTCACTGGCACCCTGACAGTAGTTTAGCTCATAAAATCCTTCCCCTTAAATTATGATTGTCCTATCAGACGTGAGCAACTAGGGTTGTCACGATGCTAGAATTTCAAGCTCAATACCGAAACCCAGGAAGATACTCGATACCTTTTTTGATAACACTGGGACCAAAAAAATGATGAAGTAAAAGACTTTTTTTTTAGTGACAGCTCTATTTTTAAGTTGACTGATGATGTGCAAAAAATATATGAACACAATTGTAAGGTGAATGTATGACAAATATTTTAAGATTCTCTTACTGCCAAATAACAAAAAAGACAACAATATTTTTAGGTTGCTGAGGTAGTGCTGCATTTCTTGTGACTTGGCTCCATATTTTTGTTGCTGATCAAATACAGTTGGTAAGGTGGGCTGCCACTGTTTCTGTCTAGTTGATGCTAGACTTTTCTCAGCTTCAATCTGGGACTTTAAGAGAAACATAACAGTTTTTAGACACAAATAATTGTGTTATGCTGTTAAATTAACACTGACCGTTATAATGTTACAGACATGCAGGACCGATAATGTTTGCTGCCTGGCTCCCATTTTTTTAGCCATAGCCATTAGCTTCTACCTTAATGATAACTTAGCCGATGGCTAATGTGGCTATCGGATAAAGGTACTTCCAGCTGCTCCCTTACTTCTACAGGGGTCTCCACAGCGGATGGATGCACACGTTTGATTTGGCAAAGATTTTACGCCGAATGCACTTCCTGACACAACCCTCCCAGTTATCCAGGCTTCGGACCAGCACTGGCACTAGGAGTTACAAGCTAGGCACTAGCTTGTGACTCGATCCCTGATGCTGGGTTTATGGGTTATGGGTAATTGCTAATAGTTAAGTGGCTAACATTAACGTGTGCATCCGGCCAGGTTAACATTTATGATAACTGCTCAATACTTCAGTGTTGTTGAAATGGGAGCTTTACCGACCTCTTGTTTAGTATTGTGAATGTCAACTACTTCAGCTGCTTACTGTATCCATAACATGAATTTGCATGGCACTTGTTCAGCACTCTAGTAGGATGAGTGAGAGATTCTGATTGTTTCAGCACTCTGGACTAAACCGTTAATGTAGTGTTGTGAAACTTTTCTCATGCCTATGCAGAAGTACAATTTGGGGAAAAAATGATTTTTAAACTTTATCTTGGGGCAAAGTCACAAATCTTTTAAAGCAGTTCTTATTAGATTTTTAGACACAAGTTATGGTTCTATTCATTTAATAAGAGCTTGGACTTTTTAGCCACAGTACCTACCTGAAGGCACTGACAAAGTGGCTACGAGTGGCAAGACCAGCTTCCAGAAGAATTTTGGTGCAAACAAGAATGGCAGAGCTGTTTGGCACTAGCATACTTACTCTTTAGTATTTACCTGCCATGTGGAAGTCTTTCCTGGATGGTATCAGAAGTTAGGGTAACACAAGCAGCTCTGTCTTGGTTGATTTTGAGGAGCAAATTTGCTACCACTAACACTGTCTGCAGCATTCATATAAGAACAGAAGGTGAGAAAAGGGGCAGTTTCACTCTGAAAACGGTTACCATCGATTTGCTACGGTTTTCAGGATGAACGACGCGTTTCTTTGAAATGGTGTTCTGAGGTACATCTAGTAATACCAAGAAATATGTGTATAAAATACTGTCAAACTGAAAGGGCAGTGCACTCCAAACAAGAGAAAAAGGAAACATGTCTCACAACTCCCTGCACTATATTGAGATTGTACATGCCCTATTGTAAGGCTTAATCACACCCTGAAATTAGCCATGGATAGTTTTCCTCATCATACACCTAACACCTAAATGAAACTGCTACATGTGAAGATGTACAAAGTATTGCATATCCTCACACCATCCTCTGATATGACTGCTAAAAACTGCTTTCTTCACAGCAATTACTGTAAGAGAACAGTTAAATTTACTCATAAAATTCTACTTAATCTAAAATTTTCTATTAAAGGATACTTCCATATGATACTACCCCTAAATGCAGTGCTTTTCTAAGTGTAAATGTAACACTTTTCCATTTTCCAAAGACCATCTTTCACACTCCAGATATTAAATATCTCTTTTGAGATGCTTTTATTTTATTGTACCCTAGTGGGATAATGAAACATCTTTCAAATACATCTGATGTAAGAAAAAAAGCACCATATAAAACCAATCTGCAATTTTAATTGCTTATAAAGTTACATTATAATGTTGTCTGTAAACTTAGTACTGCTGTAAATCTGCATCTGTGGCTGCTGGCAGACTAAACATCACACAGACACAGTTAAAACACACATGTTTTGAAGTTAGCCGGTGCTGAATTATTAATAGTCCAGTATTTCTACTGGCCAAACAGAGAGGCAGTGAATCTCCCTAAAATCATTAACAACTATAAATCTTGCAGTCAAATTGCTTAACACACAGACAGACAGAGAAAAGGAGGAGAGTGTAGAGTTGTGATGGGTGGAGACTGTGTCCAAGAAAGATTCAAGAGACAGCAAGCGAGTAGGCGCTGACAGACAGCATAAGAAAGTTCAGAAATCAAAAGGCATAAAGAGTCAAACAGAGAGAGGAAGACGGGCAGGCTATAGACGGCATCTGACCCATTTAACCCTCTAAGATGAACTGTAATCTCACCACAGCAATGCATTCTACATTATTGAACAGGACCAACTAAAAATGCAATGAATGCACCCTTTTGGATCATTTTACTAATTTATTTATTTTTTTTACTACTATCATTTAACTGTGTCCATAAGATATAAGCCATCGATTCTGCTTAAGCAGTTCTCATTTAAAAAATGGCTTTATGTACTAAGGCTAAGCAGACACAGAGCACAACATCAAACAGGTATTCAGGTAAACACAGAGATAGGGAGGCATGCAGGCAGACAGAAGCTACAGGCAGAGAAATAACCAGATATAAACAGAAAGGAAAGACAGAATAAGAATAGCTAATGAGGTAGATACAGTGTACACAGGCAGACATAAAGAGTGAGAGAAAGGTTAATCCAAATTGCACAGAAAGGTAGAAAAGTAGTTAGACACATCTGAAAAAGAATCTGTTACTACAAAAGAAAAAAATGGTGAACTGTTCAGACTCCTAATAAAAGAAAAAGAGTGTGTTAAACTCTGCAAGTCAAGCATCCTCTGCTGAAAGTAAAGCAAAAGTGAAGCGAGAAAACAGAGCCACTAAATGAAAGAGTTGCATCATTGACAGGAACAGAGGCTCAAAGAGTTTCAGTGCTGTACAGCAACTTCGGTGCCAAACTGTGCCCTCATTTTACAAACTTTGGGGAGCTGTTTGGCTTGTCATACTGCAGTAACAGACGACTAAGACTTTGTGCTCATGCCTAGATTTGTAAGAGTACAACTAGCTCCAGTTTCTGGATGTGGGAGAGAGAGCAGTACAAGTACACCATAACAGAGAAGCTCAGTGAGTAGTGAACCAATGCTGCAACTCTTTGATGGTGATTATTAGTGAACATACTCAGCTCTGTCCCATGTGGAAAAAGCTGGCAAATACAAGAAAACCTGACAAGTTCATTTTCAGTATTATACACAACCTATGATGAATTATTGTCCATGTAACAATGTGACAATATGTGTAAGATGCTGTTAGGCAATAGTTTTATCTCTCATCAACCCAGATTTATGAATTTCTTATGCATGTTTTTCATCTGGGATCACAACTTCTGGCCCTCTGGCTAATACTTCACAGCCTTTTCCACATGGGGATTGTTATCACAGTGCTCTCATATCCGCTCTTCCGACAAGCAAAGTGAGTTTTTTCGTGCAGTAGTCAGACAACTAACTGACTGACAGGGCCGCCAGCCACTCACGTGCCCAGGTAGTCCCACACTAGCCCTCCCATTGGCTGCTGAGAGGCAGCTGGGGGAGGGGCCTGTTTTCGCGACTGCTGAGAACGCCACAGATGAGAGGCAGCAGGGTTTCTGGGGTGTTATGAGCGCAATCACACCCACACACAAACAAGCGTAAATGCACTCACACAAATGCGGACCCACATGAATATACACATATTAGTGTATAAGCACGTGAATAAGGAAGGGGAACAAATGAAGAGATGAGTCATGGTGCAAGAAATAAAGCAAGAAAATGGTTGGAGAAGAGGGGAAGAAACAAGGGAGAGGGATGAGCCTGTGACAACTAATAAGTTGGTATTACAGGAAAGATTACCAAAGACACAAAACAACTTCATATTCAGTCAAGAGCTGAATAGAAAATGGATGATTAAGTGAAATCTTAGGCCTCAGTCACACGGGCCTAGAGACTGGTCAGTGACCCCCTGGCAACCTCCAGTCGCTAGGGGAAAATATGTATTCCCCAACCGGTCGGCGAGTGGTTGCTGGTTGTTGCTCGATGAAATTGGTCGCAAAGAGGGTGCTGGACCGGAAACCTCCTTGTGATTGCTTTGGTCATTAGCAGATTGCCACGGCAGCCTGTAGTTTGCATGGGGAGGTTTTTGGTGCAGCACCTTATACCTCTTTGTGACCAATTTCATGTTAGCATCATAGCTGTGTGTTTCTGTGCCCCGTGTTTTCCTGTCGGACCTTCCTAGTGTTTCCTGGACTTTTGTATTCCCTGACTTAGCTTTTATTCCTTTTGTAAGTTTTGTATCTTGTTTATTTTTGGTCTTGTTAATCGGCATTAAATGCTCGCTTTTAGTTTACTCCCTGCGTCCTGAGTCTGCATATTGAGGTCCGAATCCTGCCTGCCACACAGCCGCATCCCATGACACTCAGAATACGCAATTTTCTCTAGCGGGCGCTGGGTAGCAGGGGGTTACTAATCGGTCTCTAGGCCTGCGTGAATGGGGCTTTAGCAATCAATTTCATAGCGACAGTCAGCAACCTCCAGCAACCACTCACAACCGGTCAGGGAATACTCATTTTTCCATTGGTACCGGTGGTTGCTAGGCCTGTGTGACTGGGATTTGAGATAAACAATAATTACACCAAGTAAACACAGGTTATTCATTAATTTAGATTAACATAGGAAGGAAAAAGATGGTCTTTGTGTTCTTTCTCACCTACAGTGAGAATTGTTTAATCTACCATATTTATCCTCCTCTCTTACCTCTCTAATTCAAGGATCTTTTTCTCCTTGTCGTTCTTTTCATTCTCCATCTCCCTGAGGATCTCAAGAAGTCGTTCCACCTCAGACTGGGCTTTCCCAGCATCCTCTCTGTACTGGGTCACTTCCTGCTCCAGGCTGGAGATCCGCTCAGAGAGATCAGTGCTGGCCTGGGACTCTGCGGCTGCACTCTGAGCCTGGAACAGAATTTAATTATTAAAAATAAACCAAGTGTTCGCTTTCAAAATGAGGTGACCACCATTTGATCGAAACGATAACTCAAACTAAAAAAGGACGTGCCAGTAACAACATGCACTGAGGATGAGCTGGATGGATTTGATAAAAATGATGCACGCTTTTAGAAACTCTAAGTGCTCCTGGCAAATGAAATGACATTTACAGAGCAGCCTTTAGAGATAAGACACAAGATTTGTACTTTTATATATATATATATGTATATATATATATACATATATATATATATATATATAATCTCTCAGATCTTAGATACTGCATTTACAGCAGCATATAAAGCAGATTCGCAGTACACATTCTTATAATGGGCCAAATCCTCACCATCTCCTTAGTTTTTTCCATGTTTTCTGCACAAGACAATTGAGTTTTTTGTGTGTATGTGGACATAAAATGCAAAATTTTCTCTTTTTTTTTTTTGTAACTAGCATAAAATGTGGACAGTCCACAGCCACATTACTGCCCTGTGAGGCTCTGGGCACAGGTGTGCTTTTATTAGATTTCTTGTAAATGTACATACTGTACATATATAAACATAAGCAATAATAAACACTAAACATTAAATACAAGTCAGCCAACTTATGGAAAAGAGGATTAAAGTAAAAAAAACAACAAAACAACAACAACACCCAAAACAGAATTATTAAAATGCATTTTGGTGCTTCAGAAACTCTAGCAGAGGTTTCTACATGTCTTCAAATTCTGCTGCTTTCCCTCTGATCATATAAGTTTATCCACTTCCATTTTTCTCCATGATCAGGCTCCTCCTGGCCTGCAGGACTCCAAAGTCAATTAGAGTTTAAGTTAACAGTAAAGTTGTTTGGATATATACCCAGAACACACAATATACTAACAATATTAGATATAGTCTGAACAACAGTCTTCCTGTATTTCTTCAGTTTTGAGCGGTCCCATACACAGTGAAACAGAGTGCTTTTTTCTTCTGAACATTTCCAACATGTGTCTGGGATGCCAGGGGAGAAACACCAGAGTTTTTCTAGGCCGATATAAGTTCTCATAAACAACTTGTATTGCAGTAGCTTAGATTCTCGTATTACCTTATTGCTTTAGGGACTTTAACATGCAATTTCTCATTCAGCTTCTTGTTGTATGTCTCCACGCCCCTAACACATCTATAGTGGGCTCTTTATCATAAGATAAAGGTTGTGAAGACTAGAAATTTGACCTCTCTTTTTAAGATTTTCAAGTGTAAGATATTCAAGATGTGACAGTGGTGGTTCAGATGCTAAAGGCTTATATGTGGATGAAATAACATATCACAGCTGTAGATTTATTGAAAGAAATGCCTTTTAGGATTGTCGTATGTTTGACACAGTTCGAGTTGCCATTCAAATAAAGGTCTCCTATCCTTCTCACACCCCTGTCAGACCATATTTTGAAACCCCATCTGCCCTTTCTGCTGTGAAATATGTATTTTCCCATATGGGGGAGAAGCAAGAGATGAGGGGGGTGTCCCCAATATGGTAATGTAAAATTTTTGCAAGGATTTGTTCATAAATGGAAGTTTTAGACATATGAATTGTAAGTTATGAATAAGTCGAATACTAAGCATTTCAGTCTGTCTCACTTACAGTTTCTTTGGGCTGGAAGGGTTTCACACACTCATGCACATGTACACACTCCACACTAAAAACATGCAAAACCACAATAGCTGTATTTCTTGTAAAGATTAACATGAACATGAAAAGGTGTCTAAATTTTAAAAGCAAATCCAGCTGAGTTTTAGTGGCTCTCTTCTTTCTTCTGCTCTGCTCAGCTAAACATAAGATACAGAAAATGTGAGAAGAAGAAAGAAAGAAAACAAAGAAAAATAAAACAAGTTATAACCAGCTTAGAGGTTAGAACAGCTGTGTATATTTCCCAGAAGTAAATGTTGCTCTTGGGACAGATTGGCTTTGTATGTGTGTGTGTGTGTGTGTGTGTGTGTGTGTGTGTGTGTGTGTGCACACGCCTTGCTCCCACAATACATAAACCGTATTAGTTTTGGAAGTGTACAACAGTTTTCATAGGTCTTTATGTGGAGAGGAAATGTTTGAGAAGATCTGGGTGGAGGAGAGACAGAGAAAGACAAATAAAGGAAGAAAGAAACATCACGCACACAATGTCACATTCAGAATTTTTCCATTCACATTACAGTATAAAAGAAGAGACTATAAAATAAAGTCTGAGTAAAAGACCACACATTCCCCCTTTTCTGTGTTTGTCGCTCTCACACATATACGAACACACACACACTGATCTACATACACATTCGGCTTGTGATGGTGCGCTGTCTTCTCCAGTCTGTGAAAGACTGTAAGGCTGTCAGCAAGCTGTCACACACACAACATTTTATGGGCTGCTGTGTGGGAGAGAATATGTATGTGATATGCAAGCACACACTCACACTCACGCACACACACACACACACAATCAGCCTTCCAATGAAGGCGCAAAAGAAATGAGGGGTTCTTTAGTTTTCTTTAGTTGTTTTTCTCGCTGAACTGTATCTACTCTAAATATTTTATTCACCCCTGAGTTTCATATAATAGATAATTCTGTACTGGTCAACAGTGAGCAAACAAAGTCCACCTGTTTTTGTCCAAATGTAGCCAAAGAGAGGTGCCATAAAATCTCCCTCTTTGAAAGCATCAATTTTCAGGCTTTCATA
Organism: Paratilapia polleni; assembly: GCA_015106735.1. Classification (NCBI taxonomy): domain Eukaryota; kingdom Metazoa; phylum Chordata; class Actinopteri; order Cichliformes; family Cichlidae; genus Paratilapia; species Paratilapia polleni. Next base: position 26,928 of record VUQI01001704.1, on the reverse strand, counting down.
GTTCCATGAGTAATTTGTTATTTTATTTAAATTTATGGCCTTTTCAGCTAACCTTCTTCAGTTGGTTCTCCAGCTTGATACACTCCTCTTTCTTCTGCTCCAGGCTTATTTCCAAACTTTTCAGCCTGTTGTCCTTCTTCAGAGTCGAGGAGGCCAAAGAGGAAGCCTTCTCCTTGAGATCCAACACTGATGTCTGGATGGAGGAAAAAAAAGTTGGAGACAAAGAGCGATAATAAAGATGTCAGCTTCTTACTACTTAACACTTACTTACCTTGCCCTTCACACCCATTAAAGAACAATTGTGGTTTAATAAAACACGTTTTATTTTTTATTGTTTCCAACTGATAACAGTAACATTGTAAGTAAAAAAAATAATTACTGTGAAGTAGGGAAAAAAATGCTTTTGTGAAATGTTGTTAAAACGTTTCGCCAACAGGAAAGTTTGTTTAAAACTTGTCTGACCACCCGTCTACTTTTCTCTTTATAAGACAGAAAGAAATTCTTAATCATAATATATAATATTACACAAATAAATTTAAAGTGGTATTATCCTGGAACTACCCTTTAAGTCCTTCTTACACACTTAGGTCATTTAGTCTGCCCTTTTTTGTCGCAGTGTTTCCCATGACCTGTCTCTTTTCTCACTCTCAGGCTCAATCCCTCCATCTGTGAAGTCTCTCTTTCTCTTTCTTTTCTGGTCATTTCTCCTTTTGGTAGGGGCAGTGAAACAGAAACCAGTGAGACCAGAAGGAGAGGCTGTCAGACGTGTAATTTTACCCATGACTGACAATACCAACTCTAGACTACGGATCATCATGTTTGACTCGGCTTTGGTCAAAGAAACCTTGCTCTGATTATATTTAGGTACGCATATATACTCCTGTTGTCAGACAAACCCCACATCTGCGTTTAGCAGCACAGAGAGGAATGCTTGTTTTCTCTGAGAGTTTTCCCATGTATTTCTGAAACTATATTATAGGACTGCAACAGCTTTTATGACCCCACAATCACTAAAATTAGTTTAAAGGCCCAAGTCAGAAAAGGCACAAAGGACTTTTTATTGCAACTTTTTTAGGGAGTTTGGTAAAGTTACCTAATCTATTTCTCGTTGAAAAAGATCAATACCAGTCTTCATATCAAGCATACAATATCTCTATGCTTTTGGAAACAGCTATCCTATTTCCACGTGCACATTAGTTCAGGCATGTCACAGTCAAGGTCCTGGTTCAGCTGATACCGTTCTATTCATCCAATTGGTAAATCTCATGTAGGGCATTCTATTTAGGTTGCCAGTCTGTCACAGAGGTGACACAGAGAGACAGACAACCATTCAGCCAATTTAGAATCACCCATTAACCTAACATGCATGTCTTTGGACTGTGAGAGGAAGCCGGAGTACCCGGAGAGAACCCACGCGGGCACAAACTCCACACAGCAAGGCCCCAGCCAGCCAGTGGATTAGACCGCAGGACCTTCTTGCTGTAAGGGGGACAGTGCTAACCACTGCACCACCATGCCACCCTAGTTAATTAGGGTCGGTCGCATAACCCTTGTTTCTTAATTTAATTTTGTACCAGTTATGGCTCTACAGCATGAGCAGGAGTTACAGCTTGCATCTCCTAGACATTTTTATAAAATAAAAAGAACGCCTATGTTTAAACATGCAAATGTTTGCTCAGGAACATTTTCTTAAAATATTTGTTGTGCCCAAAGGGGAACTATTATGTGTTTCCTTCGTTTAAACTGAATATCAAACATACACAAAGTGTGAAATGGTAATGTCTGCCTAAAGGTGCTTCAGACTGTTCTAAAGGCTTGGTTTTTAATGTTTTTTTTCTAGTCTTGTGTCAAGCTGACGTCACCTTGGCATGGGTTTCCTTATACAGTCATGAGAGGTGGGGCTCACAAGCTTCTCGAGTGGAGTGCAGAGTAAAAATATACAGCTCGAATCAGCATAATAGATGCCCTTTTAATGTTAATTTCATGAAATGGTTAATAGTAACTTCACTTCTGTTGTCCTGCAGGGTAAATAAAGAGAAGACAGAGGCTGGAAACTCTTTGTCATTCTCTGTGTCTCTTTGTCTCTGCCTCTGCTTAGGTGTTTTGTACAAATCACAAAGGTCACAGCAAGAAAAATTCAGCTCTGATCACTGTTTCTTTTGGTTGTGGGCCTTGGATTTTGTTGTCAAGGAAACATGACTGTTTCATCATTGTCCTTCAGCAAAAGAACTCTGGGAGGATTCAAGGTCTGCTCTACAGCAATAGATCAATCATGTTTTCTTGACAGGAACACAGTAAGGAAGGAGAGAGAGAGTGTTTTTCTGACTTTTAGCACAAATATGAATGTGTGTTTTTGGATTCCTTAGTGTGTCTTCTACCTCACGGTCAGCCAGTTCAGCCTGCAGCTGGGAGACTTTCTCCCTCAACTCTTTCAGCTCCTTCCTGCTGGACTCTACTTCCTCCCCCTTCTCCCTCTCCTCCCTTTCTCGCTGCTCCTTCAACCGCTCGATGATTCGCTCCTGGAGAGAAAAGAGGGACAGATTAGAGAGGAGAAAAGAGAGTGAAGGGAAAATGGTAGTTGACATAGAAGAAGTGATGGAAAATGAGAGAGAAAAAAATCACCTCATACCCTCCAACAGTCATTCACAGTCACTCAATATCAAGTTTCTATACTAATAACAGTCGCATTAAACTTTATGTACATGGCAGCTTTGACAGGATCTAACAGCCAACAGCGATTTTAGACCCATAATATGTTTTGGCAGAAGATGTAAAATTCACAACCACTAAAACACAATAACCGATCTCTATAGCTAGAGAACACAGCGGCCAGTACAAGTGAAAGTACAAAAGTTCACACATGCAAAAGCAAAAGAGTGTATACTGGATCTGCAGTGTGTGTTCTTTGAATTCTGTCATTGTGAGGACCGATTTGACTTGTACAAAATAAGAGTGATGACACTTTGGGCAAAAGCTTAAGTTAGAAGTAGGGTTAAATTTTACTATAATACACCAAATCTCTATTTGTTTGTCTGCAAACTCCTCCTACACAATCAAGTTGAGCAACCAAACTTGGCACACTGGTACATCTTAGGCCGCTGAAGGTTCTTATCTATATCAGATACTACAACATCACGATGTTGCCTAGCAACCACCTACCAATGGACTAAAATGACCCATATTTTTTTAGTATTTAGGCACCTACAACACCTTACCAAAGCATTGCATCATTTTAATTTCATGGCAATAACATCCAACTTATAGCCCCAAAATTGTTGAACACCTGTTCAACTGCACATTAAGAATGGTCTGAAAAAGAGTAAATATCCAGTGAGCGGCAGTTATCTGGGAGAAAATGCCTTGTTGATGCCAGAGGTTAGAGGAGAATGGCTTTAGTGCTTCAAGCTGACACAAAGGCAACAGTAACTCAAATAACCGCTTGTTACAACCAAGATATGCAGAAGACCATCTCTGAACACACAACCCGTTGAACCTTGAAGCAGATGGGCTACAGCGGCAGAAGCAGAAACATGAAACTGAGCCTACAATTTTCACGGGGTCACCAAAATTGGACAACAGAAGATTGGAAAAAAGGTTGCTTGGGATGATGAGTCTCGATTTCTGCTGTAACATTCAGATAGCAGAGTCAGAATTTGGCATAAACAACATGAAAACGGATTCAACCTGCCTTGTATGAATGGTTCAGGCTGGTGGTGGTGTAATAACATGGGAGATATTTTCTTGGCACATTTTCTGCCACTTAGTACCAATTTAGCATCATTTAAACACCACAGCCTACCTGAACATTGCTTCTGACCATGTCCATCCCTTTATGACCACAGTGTACCCATCTTCTGATGGCTGCTTCCAGAAGGAAAATGTGTCATGTCACAAAGATCAAATCACCTCCAACTGGTTTCCTGAACATGACAATTGGCATCATGGATGTGCAACAGAAAAATCTGCAGCAAATGTGTGATGGTATATCAATATGGACCAAAATCCCTGAGGAATGTTTCCAGCAGCTTGTTGAATTTGTGCTATGAAAAATTAAGGCAGTTCTGAAGGCAAAAGTGGGTCCAAACTGGTACCACAAGGGGTACCTAATAAAGTGGCAGGTAAGTGTGCATATAGGCAAATTATATATTAAAAAAATCATCGTGTTGCCTGCCAACCAGCTACCAGTGGACTAAAATCATATTTATATAGCAGAACAGGACATGAACATTGCAGGGGACCCACAAAAACAGACTAATTACTTTACAGTCAGTCCTATATTTATCTCTATTTATTTATGTTAAAAAAAACATCCCTACATCCCTATTTTTTCACTTTTCTCAATGTGATTAAGTACATCAGTTTGCCAACAGCATGAATAGACCAAACAGTTTTGATAGCTAAAATTAGGATTAGTGCTTTGGAAATGCATTATGAGGGTCCTCCTTAGCCAAGACTTACCAATTTTGGTTCTGCTTGATTTTTTTTTTTTTTTTCATGAAACAGTAACATACATACTAACATTAACATTCTTCAAAAAATTATGGAAACAGAATAAGGGGCGCAAATATTTGAGTCAGGGTTGTTTATACTGTATACAGAGATAAAAATATAGAATGCAGTCATAAACTACATCAAACATGAGTAATATTATGAATAAAACTGAAGCATTACACAAACAAAGCAAGAGTCAACATAACTTTTGGTGTTCTGTTTTGACAGCAAAAGTTACAATGCAGCATAATTTGTGTCAGAAGCAGAAGAAGAAAAGAAAGCAGGGCGAGGAGATAAAAATGGAAGCAGAAAGGAAAGAAAGCTAAAAATGAAAGGCGCCAATACAATGAAAATGAGAGGAAAAAAGCTTGTGAAAGTTGTGTGAGTGAAGCAGGAGTCGTCAGCCACACCGTACTGCCAACACTCACACGTCTAACTGACACCCTCAATATTAGTCACTGGACAATTAATAGCCCTGTTTCCTGTTTCCTGTGCGTGTGCAAGTGCAAAGGAGATTGAGTTGGTAAAATAATCATGCATAACAGTACAAAAATATATTCTCATCAAACACTTTATAGTGTTGTGCTGGTCTAAATGTCACTGGTTTGTTTCCCAGAATCAGGGTCAAGTCTCCACAGAGAGCAGAGTCATACAAAAGACGGTTCAGCCCTGTTCTGTGGCTATAGTACCTGAATGTTCAGACCCAAAGAGGGGCCGATGAGCGACTTTGAGCCATGCGGCTGCACATTGGACAGCTCCTGATCTTTTATGAACACAGGCTGTGGATGATTTCATAATGAAACATCCCGTGTGATTATTGGTTCATTTCCATTTATCCAGAGTCATCTGGTCATTGTGTGGGTGGTCTGCGGTTTCGCTCATCGAGGTTTTATTAATGAAACCTTGCTCGAGAGTTGACCAGAGGTTAGGTGTATGTGTACGTGTGTATACCTTCTCAGCCAGAGCCTCCTCCAGTGTTCCCAGTGCAGTGTCTGTGTTTGAGGTGTCTGTCTGCAAAGACTTGACTCTGTCTTTCAAGCCGCTCAGCTGTTTTTCTTTATCCCTCAGCTGATCCTGTAGGTTCTCTATCTGCAGAGAGAAAAGGAGAGAATAAGTCTGTGGGGTTTTTCAAAAATAATTTGCGTGTTGACCACTCAGTGAGATTTTGTCGGCAGGTTTATTGGCTCTCAGACTCAGCAATAATGAAGTACTGGAGCAGGTGCTTCTAAGTAAAGTCCAGAGGATACTGAAGTTCTGCAGAAGAACAGCATTTTTCCAATTTCCATTTTCTCCTTTTGTTGTTTTTTGCGACTTCGTTTCATTCAGTTTGGAATACTGTACATGCCAATAACAGTGAATCTGTGAGAAGCTTAAACTTATAATTTCTGCCTGGTTGATGTATATTTCAAGCTCTGCTTGGAGCAGGAATAAAACATGGTGCTTTAGATTATTTATTTGATAGTTTTTCATCAAAATGACCAATGATCACCACTACTAGTTTAAACAAAACGATTCACTAATAATACGGTCCATTTGATTCAATTTGCTGCTAAAGCATCAGCCTAATATTTCAGGATGACTCCTCAACAGGTGAAAATTCCCTTTTTCACACCAATCAGTGTAGTAGAGTGTGTTTATCTGACAGTGAATAAACATTCATGCAAACTGCTGATCTGCATTTAAGGATTACTATAATACTTGATAAGCAAATGAATTTTCTCTTTAAAACGGATAAAAAAAAAAGTCCTTGCCTAATATAATGTCTTGAATACAACAGAGAATTTGTTTTAAAAGGTTTTACAGGCGCTGTCAAGTATAAACATTAACACTAAGCTTTCCCATCTCTAACCCAGTGGTTCTCAAATTGTGGAGTAAGATCCCCTGGTGAGACATGGAGCCACTGCAGGAGGTTATGAAAGACTGGGGAAAAAATATGGAGTGAAACTAAGCTGAATATGATTTATATAGGAAAACTAAACAGATAAGAATTTTGCAACGTTATTTGTGCCGACCTTCATTTCACCAGAATTAAACTTGTATCATTTTTTAATTGTTAATAAACATTTTTTCTGCTTCTGAGGAGCACGTATGCCAGAAAAATGTTTAAGAACCACTGCTTTAACCCTTACTCCAAATACACCCCCCTTTACTCCCCTTCTCCACCCCTTTCTCTTCTCCTCCCTCCCTCATCTGTGTCCCCCTCGCAGTGATTTGGTAGCAGATTAATTTTCTGTTAAAACACCAAATCAGCAGAAATTACTGAGGGAGTCACTCTTTTCCTGAACCCACAAAGTGTGCGTATGTATGTACATGTAAGTCTATCTATGTGAGGACCAACTTGAGTTTTAGGCGCTGGGAGCACGTGCAGTTTTTTTGGAAAGCCAGCACAGAGAAGTCCGAGGCTCTGTGAGGGTTCAGGCTTGACTGCAGGGTTAAGGTGAGAATTACTGTAGGCTTAGGTTAAAGATAGGTTTGGGTATTTAGATGTGATGGTTAAGGGTAGAATTGGAAAATGAGGATCCTCACAAAACTAGAAGTACCAGCACATGTGTAGCTGTGTGTATGAAAGAGAAGGAGAGGGGGAAAGAGAGCGATCACAGACAAAGATAAGAAGTTATGTCAACTTTGTGGTCTTCATTAAGAAATGGATGGAACAAAAGGTTGAACTATACAGAAATAACAAATTCAGGAAAAAAAAAAGAGCTTGAAAGCTTATGTAATGTCTTAATATGAGTGAACTTGGGTGGTATTATTGCACAATTTCAGTCTCTCTCTCTTTATGCTTCTCTATCCTTCCTTTTGCCAGAGAGAAAGTTAATCAAATGATTGGCAACCACTCACAAAAAAATGACTGGAGTCAGATTGACTTCACTGCAGGTGAGACACACACATGCAGCACCACCGAGATTGTGTGTGTATGTGTGTGTGTTCACACAGTAAAACATTTCCAGCACCTCGTTAATCAACTGTTGACCTGACAGCTTGACTGACACGTTCTCCACCTCCTCCTCCTCTGTCTCTCTCTCTCTCACACATGCACATACACACATATGTGAACACACACTTGACATTGAGAGGCAGTGAGAGTCTTTGATCCTTTCTGCATTTCCTGAACCTGACACACACACATACACACACACACACACACACACACACACACAGAGCTTCTGTCTTGTTCTATTTTAGTTCCAAAATCATCTGTGATAATGACCCAACATAGAAAACAACAATCCTCGCAGCAGAAATTACGTATGCACTCATGGTATTGAAACACAAGGAATAAGGTGACAACGTGGAATTGTAAAGAAGGTATTTTTTTTGTGTTTCCACACGAAAAAAGGAGGAGAAATTTGTAAATTTTGTACCGATGATATCAAGAAGGAGTCAGCAGCATCTCTGCCTCCCTATCAAACTCTGAACTGCTTTCCATTTGAAGACGGCAGAGGTCATCATTTATTAATCAAGAGGAACTCATTAGTATGCATATAATGATTTTAAACACACTGTCTCTCTCCTCCCCCTCCCTGTCTTGCTTTATGTCTGTCTGCTTGATTGTCTGTATCAATTATCTGCACACAGTCTCCATTTCTACATTTTTGTCTACAGGACACAAATGCTGTGACTGGGTGAGATGGAGGGGAGGAAATGAAGATGCTGAAAAGACACAAAGGGCTGATAATGGAAGAATTCAACTATGCACTGGATTTTCTGTAAGGTTTGCACTTAATGTGTGATGTAAATATCTAGATTACTGCAGGAATCCTCCATTCCCTTCCATACATCCATTCAAAACCACTACAGCATCTGTTAATATTCCAAAAGCTCTCTCACCCACATATCTGACGAGCATAAGACTTTTCAGGATGACAGGAAGCGTGTGCTTGTGTGTGTGTGTGTGTGTGTGTGTGTGTGTGTGTGTGCAGACAGCAAAGACAAGGGGTCACTCCAGCCCATCCATCTAACTGACAGCATTACCACAGAGATACTCACCAAACTACATATTGAAAAGCAGGAAAAAGTATGCAGTAAACACCAGTGACTTTAGTTTCGCCTAAATGACCTGTCTGTGCGCCCCTGTTGCTCGCCTGTCTACCTTACTATGCATCTGTCAGCGCCTGTTTGTACTCTACACACTGTGTTAGAGCCCCATCTAGTGGTTATAGTATAATATGATGGCATATTCTCAGAGCAAATAGATTTCTGTCAGCATGAATAAGAGTGAAGGTGTGCGTCCTTCAGTTTTAATGTGTGTAATCCATTATTTTTTCAATATCAATGATCACAATGACTGTTTTAAGTACAATTAATAAAAGCTTTTTTTTTAGACTAGATCCACCAGCCCAAAGAAACTGAACATCAGTGTGAATTTGATGATATCAGTGGCAGTGGTGATGCTAGTTTATTTGGTGTTAACAGGCTAGGCATTTTAAACCATAATAGGTGCAGTTCAGAAATAACACTGCAATGATTGGTTAGCTCAGATTTAAAACAAAGATCACAAGGATTTCAATTTTGCTTTATACGTCTACATTAATGGGGTAAACTGGCTTTGTATTCATTTCCATGTGTTCTCACCTTCTTCTGTAGAACATTAACTTTGCGTTCCTTGACGTCCAGCATGTCTTTGAGGTCAGTGATCTCTCCTTGCTGAGTACTTTTCTCCTCCGTCAGCTCTGATATCTGCTGACTCTTCTTAGAGAGGAGCGACTCCTTTTCTTCCAGACGGAGACGCAAGGCATCCACCTGTGAACATACAAGTAGACACAAAAAAAAAATCAGTGGAAATAAATATTCACAAACCAAATATCGATGGTACGTTACAATGACAGTGTAGCTGAACCTCGGTCTGTAGTATGGCAGCTCTCTGTTCCTTGGCGGTTAATGACTCCTTGAGGACATCCACATGCTGTTTGCTGTCAGAAAACTGATTGTTCAGAGTGTCCAGTTTGGTCCTGATAGCCAGCAGCTCGCTGTCCTTACGACTCAGCTCCTGCTTGGCCTGTTCCATCTGAATGACACACAACAGAAAGGGATAGACGAACGAAAGAGCCTGTAAGTGTATGTACTGGAGAGGAAGATATGCTTTCTTATACCATATATATAGGCATTAACATCCACTACAAGCTTTGCAAAGTAAGCACTCATTCTAGTGTTACAGTTTTAGCCATAACTCTGCAGCTGTAAAAGAGAAAATAGGTGTAATAATAAGCAGTGCACGTACCTGACTGATAATGCTTTTAAGATACAAATCTTTAAAAAAAATGCACTACTTTACAGCTTTACTCGGAAAAAGAACATTTATTTTTTTTATCGAAGATTGCAGACTTTTTATTAATGCTCTCATTCACATCTACACTGCTTTACAAGTTAAAAAGAAGATGATGGTGCTGGTCAGGGGGAAGGGTACAGGATTGCCACAGGCCTACCTCATCCACATAAAAAGTGAAAAACAAGAACAAACAGACCATGCGTTTAAACTCATCCCTCTGACAAAGGTTACTGTCTTGGTTTATCTCCTAAAGCTGTGACTTTGATGAAATATATGTTGAAAAAATGAGAAATTTAAAAGAAAAAAAATGGCCATCTATTTCAGCTCTTCTTCTGAATAGTAAACAAAGTTAGACACACATGAAATCACTGCAGTATTAAACGTGTTTGCTCCAAGCGATATACTTCTACTAATGGGTCAGGGTCGATTCTTTCATTTGGCCCAAGCTCAGTAAATAAAACTGTTGCATTTCAAGAAGTGGTGTATCATAGTTTAACCGCTCTTCGTATGAAATTCACATGGTACTGATGTGATTTTGTGACAGCGAATTTAACGTGACACATAACAAGAATGGACCCAAACCATACAGGAGAATCAGTCACCTAAAAGCAAAGCAAACCCAGCAGCAAACTGGTCTATGCTACAAATGGAGAGAAACCTCATGCAAGAAGAGATAGAAGTGTGTTAGTGATATAGACACTGCAGCGCGGCACAGGTGGACTCTCTGCTGGAATTCTGTAGCTGTATCATTCAGACTGCTGCAGACAACTATTACTATCAAAAGCCATTGATCTCACACACAAAATAGCGAGTAATGATTTCCTGACCTGTTCATACAAACTAGCTTTGTCAGCTCACCGTAAGGATAGAAAATGCTTTCTCCTGGTAAATTTACCAGAGTGTAAAAACACATTTGCAAACCCAGGTTTCTGGAGAATGGTTCAATTCATTTTAGACTCAGGCTTCAGACTTAGACATTGTAATTTCTCATGTCTTGCACTGGTTCAAACAGCTTTATAGGATGCTGATTAATGTATGCAAAATGGAGTGTGTTTTTGGCAATATGATACTATAACTACATAAAAAAGAATAATCGTACTTCATGAATGGATATGGATCAATTTTCCATGGTGCTCATAAAATCTCAGACTAAGTACTCTTCAGCTATTGTGCGTAGTTTTGACATTTGAATGTTATAGTTGGTTACTGCTGTCTGAACATGCCCACTACTGACACTCCATTGGGAAACTATTTAAGCAACATTAGCCAGTTGAAGAAAGAAAGAAAGAAAGAAAGGATGCGCAAACAGACACAGAGGTGTGTCTCTTACTGCTGACACCTCCTGCTGAAGCTCATTGGCTCGTTGCCTTAGCTCCTCCTTCTCTGACTCGCTGTGAGTTAGCTCTTCCTTCAGCTGCTCAACCTGGCAGGAGAGGAGGGCATCAACGTGGGTGCTTCCCATTAGCCTAGCATTGCTCCCTTCTTCCCTCACTTGTTTGTCTTCCCCTCCTCTACCTCTTCCCAGTAGGGAAGCAAGACAGAGGTGTGAGGAAGGGATTACCAACTACTTACGATACACAGCATCTCAGATGTCAAATGTGTAAAAGTCAGCCAACAAGTAACAGTAGCAGCAGCACATGACAGGACAGAAATAATATACAGATTACCATTATGGATAAAATCTATAGCTTATCATTCCTACTAGATTTTGACCACCTGCAATTATTTTTATTTCATGAATCAACACAACGTTAGAGCCTCTGCTGGTACTGCCTACAGCATTATAAACCATACAGTGTCACACTGAATTGTTTCCACAACAGCCTGGCTGCTCCTTTTACTGCCCCATCATATCAGCATATGAGCACTGGATAAATGGATTCTGTCTGAAAGCTTTTGCTGGGAGCTTTCTCCCAGTTTTATCCAAAAATGCATTTAAAGGATTAAAAATGACCCTGATGGTGTTACCTCAATCAATTTTGGGGTCAGTGCCAGAGGTGTGAGGAAGGGAAGCAGCCTAATTAGCAGAATGGAGAGCGCACCATGGTCATAACAAGTAAGCTGCCACAGTTGCACCTCACATGTTTAAATAATGCATAAAAACCACCTACAGTGTTTTACAGTGGCGTGCCCTTTGAAAACATCTTACTTGAGCATTTCGGAACATATGAACAAATCGTCCATCATCTTTATCTCTATAAACAAATAAAATGGCCCTTTGTTGCTATTAATTAAAAGCTTTGATTAAGGACAGCATTACACCTTCAATTAAATATATTCTAAGACTGCAAACATGCTAATAATGTCTGTACTTCCAAAACAAGAATTCATTTAGTGTATTACCACAGAAATGCATGCTAACAGCGATGAAATCAAAGAATAAAAAGGTGCTGTAGAACACAGTGTAAATTACTTCTTTCCAGATTTGAGACACAGAACCACTACAGACAAAAACAAAAATATATCAACTCGCACAAACAAAACTCTGCTGAATTTCCAAACTGGATCGCCTCCCCGCGTGACAGACGTACAGAGTCTGCTGTTTTAATGAGCACGGCTCCCACAGACGCTTTTTATTCAAGACAGTGAAGTTACAACCGTCAAGGTACTGAGTGTGAAAAAGCAAAGTTATTCTCAACTAAGCAAGAAAATCCAGCTACTGTCCAAAACACAAAGGGAAATAGTGAGACAAGCAAATACAACCATACAAATCCTTCATATTAACTATTCTGTGGAAATTCCTTTGCAGTCAATGACTTATTGAACTCTTCTGCTTATAGACGTCACCAGACACGTTACAATGTTTATTTGATGCTCTCCCAGGTCTTCACTGCAGCCACCTTCTTGCATGTTGTGGTGTCTCTAACGACTGTTCTCAACTCTCAATCAGCCCTGAGCCACATGTAAGCTCTTTTGTTCATGAATTAAAGTCAAATCAAAGTGACACACAGCTGCCAAAAATACTTAACAGTCAAGTGTCCAGTAAATTTTAACCCTGGCAATTTGGGCACCATGTTTTAAAAATTACATACTCCACATACGGTTTTCACTTTTAATATCGAGTGATTGAATTACTCAAATTAATGCTGAAATTCTGCAATTTAATGTAGCGTCCATTATTCTGTTTCAGATTGAATGTGCTGAAAGAGGATTACTGCATGGACTACACGTGTGTGTACATTTATCACCTTGTTCTTCATGAACTTGGAGTGGGATCTGTAGACCTCCATCTGTTTGATCTCCTCCTCCCTCTCTTCACTGCTCAGAGCTCCGTTGGATTTCAGCATCATCACCTCCTCCTCCAGCTCTCTCATGCCACGCTCCATTGAGCTGATTTTTGCATCCTGTTAGGAGACAAACACACGTTAAGAGATCAGAGCAGATTTAATTCATGCTACCAGGGGCCATAAATATACAATAATAATAAATTAAACAGAGTGAAAGAGGAGCAGAGCTGGAAATACAATCCAAGGAAGTCTACATGAAAGTAATACATATTATAATACTGAGAAAGGGAATTTAAAAATTTGATCTTCAGCATTACCAATAATCCATTTCATTTTTAAAATATATTTAACCCTTTAACTTAATAAAAATTAATAGAGACTAGCCCACACATAATGGTGCATCATTTGTACAGCAGAGTAGCTCTCACTAGTTGGTAACTAGTTTGCGATACTGACCGCTGGACAATAAACACACTGTACTTTATGTACTAGAATGTACTATTTAGAATGGGGCCAGAAACACTGATATCCAGTTTATGCTGCATGTTGGATAAACGTCCCGTTGAGATTCTGAGAACTGTTATTTGTTCTCTTATTCAAAGTAAAAAATATTAAAGTGTAAGTTATTCAAAGTTTTGTTTAGTGAAATTGCATTGCATGGCGTAGTTGTGGTTTAAATTCAACCTATTATGCTTTTCCTTATTTTCTCTCATATACACTCACTGGACACTTCATTAAGTACACCTGTTTACATATAATGTACAAATGCTTCAGACTGCTCTAAATACTCAATATCAGACAGTTTCTTTCTAAATTATGTCAAAGAGAGGGGATATTCCTAATATGGTCATCTGAGGCAACATCTCAACAGCTCTGAAGCTTTACAAAAGAAGACATTTTCATAACAAAATTGTAGAACCAGCAAACGTGCTACTATTTTACCTATGTAGACTTAGAAAAGTCAATACAAGAAATAAAAAGTCAATCTGCTTACTTGCTTACTAAAATTCATGTGTTCATTCAAATGTCATTCTCATTACCCCAGTGAAACCTATGAACTGGTAATAATAGTGCCAGCTATCCACTGCAAATACATTAATACAGAGTTAGCATGAAATTACAACTACTACATTTTTTTTTACATTTTTAATCTTCTATAAATGTATTTATAAATATCTAAATGATATCAGTGTATGTTTACCTTCATTTCGATGACTGTCTGCAGGGCCTTGGTCTTTGTTGATTCTGGAGCTGCTTCGTATCTCCTGTGCAGCTCCTGAGAGACACAAACAGCACGATCAGCAGATGACAGAGAGGGAGACACAGAGGGATGGAGCGAGGGATGGGGCAAGAGAGGAGAAGGTCGTGGGCCAGGAGGGGAGGCAAGAGCAACTGATGGAAAGGGATGGAGTGAGGGTTGGACGGTGGGTGTAGGCCGAGGAGCAGGAGCAGGGAAGGATGGCGAGTGCTGGAGGGAAGGGTGAACGGAAGGGTGGACTGAAGAGGCGACAACGAAAGAGGGAAAGTGGGGAGGACAGGAGGAGGGGGTGGCAACGGGATGGTTGTAGTGGCGCTGAGAGGGAGGAGAAGGGACAGGGAAGGAGGGAGATGAACGGAGGGGGGGATGCCGTGATGGGGAGAAAGGAGGAGAGGGCTGGAAAGGGGGAGACACGTGGAAAGGAGGTGGAATAGGGATGGAGGGAGAAACAGGAAAAGAGGGAGACATGGGAATAGAGGGGGAGGCAGGAAGGGGCTGTTTCCCTCTAGGAGAAGCACTGGTTTTTAGCCTCCTTGGGTCGATCCGGCCATCCCACATCTTTTGAACTACTAGGAACAGCGTTAACTAAGCTAAGAGCGTTCAGCCTTAAATGTGAATGATCAAATCTGACAGCCTGAAATGATGTTAATTCAATGAATTAGCTCCCAAGCTTCAATGTCCATGGATTTAAAGAAAATATAAAATGGTTTAAAAGTTCAAATTAAACTAAACGATTCAGTTCAAATGAAGAAATCCAGTCTTGTGGCTTCAGATAATTGAAAAATCAAACTACGGCATGCCAGTTTCAATCTCAAACAGTCCAGATGCTACTAAAAACCCTGCCAGAATTAGATAGATCTAGTCTGAGTTTCTTTCTCTAAAATGATAAAAAATTATCAAAAAAAACCCTCCAAATTCACTACCACAATTTACTAAGAAAAATGCAGTAAAATGTCTGGCAGTTGTTACTTCATCACAAGTCACTAGTCAAATGAAGTGAGAGTAAAGGAGGAGAGAAAGAAGGGGAAGTGTACTCATAGATGGAAGGGCACAAAAAGAGAAAGAAAGAGCAAGGGAGGGAATGAAAGCAAAGGGGAGGACACAGCTGCATATGCATCAGTGCTTTTCTTTGGAGGAAACACACAAAGACAGCTAATGCATGAGCCAGGAAGCATAAAAACTCACATATGTGAAAGGGGTAGTAGGGAGCCACTGCTAGAGGCGCTCACAAGGATGGTACAAATGCCCATGAGCACACACATACACACATATACAGTGATATTTGCTGGAAAAAAAAAAGATTTCTTGTTTTATAATAAGTTTACAGGTAAAATTAAAACTGATGCAGGCTTTGCAAAAGCATGGAAGTATTTATGGCTTGAATAATGAAATTGTGACATTTAACCACTACTGAAAACCTGAACTCTATCCATCTATCTGCACCTGTTGTATGAATTAATCTCTTTGAAATTTAAGATGCTGCAATTTCAGAAAGTTTTATGTTTCAGGTTTACAAATTCAGACTCAAATGCCTTCATCTTAACTCCTGCTTTCTGGGTTATTTGGAGGAGGTGCAGCTTAACTGACAGTATAATATCCAACATTTTGTCAGACCTGCATCCAAGATCTTTGCATGTATAATTCAGAAGTTGTTTGTGTTATATAATGAAAATTTTCAGTCTAGAGGGTACTTTTTGTTGCTTTTCTTATATAAAAGTATATCAGCACATGAGGACCTGTTCCTCAATAGCAACTGCTGCTTAAACGCTGTTAAGACTGCCTTTCGTATTGTTGCATTGCAAAACAATTTATCATGCCAAAGAATCAGCTTTTTTAATTTGCCATGAATGATAATGTCAAGACATGGGAACAGAGATAGTTTGCCTTTAAAGTAAAAGCTACACCTTTTAAAGTGAGCTCAAATTTTTATCAATAACTAAAATTAATTTAAAAAAAGATATAAATAAACAGTATAAATGATGAACACACATTAACTTTTATGCAGTCGTATCCCCTCATGCATCCATGGATGTCTTTGTCTGCGACATCATGGCCATTATTTTGCTGAAAAATAGTCACAGAAAATTGGGCTGTTGGTCCAAATTTAGCCCAAAATGGGCAACTTTTTTGGACCACATATAGCCCTATTGTAGCCACAAATATATGATCACATCCTACCTAGCAAAAGGCAACGATGAAACGGCATCTGTCAGGTCACTGATAGGATGTCCAGAGAAAGATTTCCCTTTATGTCTTAAATTGGTTGAAAGTGAAAGGTGATCTAGATGTCTCTTTACATACAAACCTACTGAAAATTTTTTACATTGATTAGAAGTCTAAATAGTACGTAACTGTCTAAATTAAAATCGTATCCAATTTGGTTTAAAAGTAAAAGTTTGGTAGGTGTCTAGATCGCGCCTACATGTTATTTCAACAGCTATATTTTTAAACAAAAACATATGCTTAACACACACACTTGTGCCTCAAACTTGGAACCCAGCACTACCAACCCAGCACTGGCTAATAAAACACTAAAAGCTAGAGCACACTATGTCTTTTATTTTTAGGCTGTGATTAGGCACCGTGACAATCTAGAGAGCCATATAAATAGGCTCGCCATGGACCATATGTAATATACTGTACTTTACATATGGATATACATAAAAAGCATAAACATGTTTTGAAAAAAACAGTCTTGAGCCTTTTTACGTTAAGTGAACGTAAAGGGAAGTCCTTTGAATGACTTGAAAAGATGTCTTTTTACTTTTCTGACATGCCTTGCAAAAGTCTTTGCAGCATCTTTCAATGAGATTTTTCTGGGTGGGATTTATGTCACTTTCACATTTAGTGAATACATTTTATATGGGTGTGAAAATGGGATGTTTGATAGCTGTGATTCAGGTATGTAGGTAATGATTCATTTATATATTCATCATTTTAAGTGATAGATTAACCTGTTGGTAAATGTACACTGATGATGGTTAGACTCGTTAACCTTTTCACTGTTGTGGACACCACTGTTGTATGTTTGCTAGTTTTGTACATCCTATCAGAATTTATGTTTATCATTTACTTGTGATGCTTTGTTTTTTTCCTTAATTAATTTAGGTTCTAGATTTGGTGGTATTTACATTTCACTTAATTATTAATTATTTTAAGTGATTAAGTGGCATTTTACAATCAAGTATCCAGAAGGTTAAATTAAAAGCCTTCATGTGCTTTAAGCGGAGGCTTATTTAATAACTGCACAGCAGCTCCATCCCCATGAGGGACATTGTTGAAGAGTTGAAAATATTGCTGCAGGACATTACAGTCTAGTTTGTTAATTAGCAAAATTAACAATATCCCAAAAGGAAGTGTCAGCACTGCAGCAGGAAGTTAGCAAGACTTGCATTATTTTTTTATTTTATTTTATTTTTTACAATTTTGTATTATTTAGCACTGTAATATTCAACAATTCTATACTGAATCTATCTTTTAGATATTGCAAATGTTATTCTCATTCTTATTCTCCTGAGACGTTTCCTACTTTGTATTCAACATTGTCAAAATCCGCTGAAAAACAGAAACTCCGTCCAGTGCACTGATGCAATGTGAAGAAACATCAGCCAGAGAATATGTGGAGACTCCTAATTATTCTTTCTTACTCTCTTAGTCATTTGCTGTCTGTGAAACATTTATTGAAGTACGACTTTATATCACACCTATAACGTTATGCTGCATTTGTTCTAGTGTCAACTGGCTAATGCATTAGCATATTGGTATCTAAATGTTTTTGTTGTGCATAGTTTTGTTCTTGTTTTTGCTGACTACTGTATTTTGATTACTTGTATGTTTGCATCTTTTTATCAACTGTTCGCTTATATGTTGCTTTTCATTTGTCTTATTTATCGTTTTACTGCTTTTATTCTTTTATTTCATTAGTATTTATTATTCATAATGACAATTTGCATTTTTACATCATTTGTTTCTTCTTGTTTTAACTCTATACTTTTGTTTTAATTTACCTTTTGAGTATTCTGCCCGCTTGTCGAAGCGCTTTGTAAACTCCGTTTTTAAAGGTGCTACATAAATCCAGCTGTTATACATACTATTAATACTACTATAAACAAGTGCGTATCGTTACAACAAATGTGTGACACTACATGTAATGAACAGACACCGCTGATTAGAAATTCTAGACAATTGTGCATCACAGATCTCTGATTTCTACTTTATCGCTTTAACTTTTGTTTGCAGATTATTTAGGAATGTGAACAAGAAGACTTGTTATCGAATATTTGTGACTTATTGCTTCTGAAAATACTGCAGGAAAGATGTGCAGAAGTGCAATAGTGACTATTTGTATACTGAGATACACAGTATGTGCTAAAAGGCTGGATGTCAACATTGACATTGACAACATTGACATTGTCAACATGTTGCCACTAGGGAGAGCTGTTGTATAAAAAAACAGTGTAAAGTTATAATGGCAGAGAGAAAAAAGATAAGTGAAGAAAAGAAGAAACTTGGATAAAGTGTGCATTTCTGTTTATTTAGGTCTGTGTGGATGTTTCTGTGTTTTTTCACACTCTGGAGTGTGAGGCAACAGTGGAAGCAGCCAAGGGCCTTGCCTGGATATGACACACTGATGTGAACACATTCACATCTGGATATGCACAAAGCCTCACCCCTGCACAAACTGTAATGCTTGATTGCACATTGTTTCTTCTTTGCCAATGATACACACATACCTCTCTGAGTTGTAGCATCTCTTTGTCTTTTTGCTCCAGTAGGCCCTCCAACTGGTGGATGGTCATCTCAGCATCGGCCAGTCGCCTCGTTCTCTCATGATCCTCCTCGGTTGCACGAGACGACAGGCCTTTACTCTGCAACATTTCCAGTAACTTCTTTATTGACTCATCCCTGTTAGTAAGAACAAAAAGTAGTTAGTGAAATGCTTTAGACAAGGTCGCTGAAATTACACCTTAATAAATTTAATACTGTTTTTTATATTTACCTGGCAGTTAGTGTGTGTTTCTGCGTATCTATCCTCAACTCCATTTCTTCGACAGTCTTCCTCAGGAGGAAGAGCTCTTTGGCCTGCCTCTCATATTCGCCGTGGAGGCGCAGGAAGTTCTCCTCTGTCATTTCTTGAGGAGAAATGGGCTGGCTTCCGAGACCGGAGTAATCGGATTGAAAGAGCTGGTTGAGATCACGCTGGATTCTGAGCTCATCTTGTAAAGCCTGGATGGTGCACTGAAGATGCTGGTGGGAGAGAGACGGGAATGTTCAATTCAAAACTGAAAGAGTGAGCGTATGAGCTGATGCTGTTGAAAAAACTGAACAGATTGCTAGTTGCACGTTGCTTTGCAGTCGATGGTTGGTCACTATAATGGACATTCCAGGCCCTGGTGGTGTTGGTAACCGTCCAATGTATTTACCACCCTGTAATACTTTACCACCACTGGTAGCCACTTCACACGCTTGACTCAAAGTTGATATAAGCTCAGCTGGGTACCTGGCCACTTCCACTTCACTGATGGCTACTTAGTCTGTTGTTGTCCTTTAAGTTGCTAAATTTCATTGACATTCCATGGTCTCCCATGCTATCCCCTCCCTTCCTTTTGTGCATCTTTACATAAGTGTCACACCTTGCTAATGGTTATTGGTCAGAGTAAACTTTGGAACAGGAATCTCCTGAACACCACACAATGCAACACATTCCCCAACAGCCCAGGTGTGTGCCTTTCAGATGTCGCCAAAGGCTCTTGATTCACTCCCTGTCAAATGGTGTGTGGTAATTTGATGTTAAAAAGTTATTGGGAGATTGACCAGCAATCTGGGACATCTGCTGCAGTAATGCTGGCTTTTTATCAATAGCAGCGTGTTGTTTTTCCACCGCCTTTTTAAGGAGTCTGACCTCATCCCTTAAACAGGCTGGAAGGGATTATACAGTATCTCCAGGGTGACCTGGAAGCTCTCGGGGCCTACCAGTGCAAGCAGGGACCTTTGGCCTGCTGTGCTCATCCTGTCGTCATTGCAAGTCTGATAAGGATTAAAAACTGCAACAGGGTAGGCCATTTTAATCAAACCGTGGACCTTTGCTGTTTGCTAAGGTTTTCAGTGTCTGTGTGGAGATCTGGAACTGAAATCATTAACAAGAATGCACCATTCAGAAATGCATGAGCAGTAATCCTATAGTAAAACATGACCTCATGTTTTGTTGAACCAAATGCAATCCACTGAGTTATTCAAATTGTAAAGAAAAGATGATATGAATCCCCTAAGGTTATTGTTGGGAATCTATCAACAATCTTATCCAATACTGCACACTTTTAAAGGTATTTTATAAATTTTGTGAATTGGTAAAAAACACAAAATCTCATTCTTTGAACTAAGTGCACCGATTTAAATGGATGAATCACTCTATTGGCAAAACCTTGAACAGTTTTCCTCCAGTTGGACACAATTTGAAGATCTCATTTAACCTTACCACAAAAATAAAACCTAAACACCATTCTCACTCACTAAAACAGATTTTGCGCAGTGAATTAATTTCTTAAACACAACAACACAAAACTTTCACTCTTGTTGCTTCTGATGCAATTGAACCATTGTGCCAGTGGTGCACAACCAGCAAGGTGAGTTAAATATTTATAACAACAATGGCTGGAAATAATCTGGGAACATTTGAGCAACTGATGACAATGAATACACGAAAGAAGAAATAGAAAAAAATTATAAGAATTTGTCTCACATTTTTCTCGTGCAGCATGCTGTAATGTTTACTGGATTTATTGAGTTCCTATTGTATAATTATGTTCCATGAGAAAAATGTGAAAGCAACCATATTCATAAGTAAATCATAGACATAAATCTTATGAGACATAAAATCTATATGAAACGTAAACTTTTACTATAACTTTTTCCATATGTGTGAGGGAAGCAGGACAAAGAGTACAGTCCAATCTCAGCAGATTCTTTGCAGCTACCACAATTTTGAATATTTACTGTATACTGCATGTACTTTTTGTATTTTTTGTAGAACTACAAGACTACCACATGGATTAAAGCTGTGGGGGTGTGTGTGTCTTAAGTAAAGGAGTTCAAGTATCTTGGGATCTTATTCACAAGTGATGGGAAGCTGGAGCGCAAGCTGGACTGGTGGATTGGTGTGGCGTCAGCAGTAACGCGAACGTTGTACCGGACTGTCGTGGCGAAGAGAGAGCTGAGCCGAAAGGCAAAACTTTCAATTTATCACTCCATCTATGTCCCAAACCTCACCTGTGGTCATGAAATCTGGGTAATGACCAAAAGCGTAAGGTTGCGAATACAAGCAGCCAAAATGAGTTTCCTCCATAGGGTGGCTGGAGGGTGAGGAGCTCGGAGCTCGGACATCCGGAGGGATCTCAGAGTAAACCCGCTGCTCTTATGTGTCTAAAGGAGCAAGCTGAGGCGGTTCGGGCATCTGGTTAGGATGCCTCCCTTTGGAGGTTTCCCAGGCACACACAACTGGGAGGAGACCCCAGTGTACACCCAGAACCTGCTCCAGAGATTATATATGTCATCTGGCCTGGGAACGCCTTGGGATCCCCCAGGAGGAACTGGAAAGTGCAGCTGGGGAGAAGGATGTCTGGAATACTCTGTTTTAGCCTGCTGCCACAGCAACCCAACTTCAGATAAGCGGAAGATAATGGATGGATGAATGGATGGATGGATGAATGGATGGAGGTGTGTGTGAGTTATTTCTGTGGAGCTAACTGCCCTGACTTAATGTGTTTTCAATTTTTTGATGTTTTGTGTAATGAATGCTCAGTAGTTTTATTATTTTTACTAGCTGTGTGTGATATTTTGAGCAGAGATAAAACAGTTTTGATTTGATTGTTAGGTTTTGCCAGAAGAGTCAGAATTTTTGTCAACGCACTCTAAAATTTCTCATTTGTCTTTACAGTTTTAAGAAGAGCGTGGAAAGTTTGAAAAAATGTGTCTTAGAAACAGAGTAGAGGTAACTAGCACAACCTCACCTTCTTCCAAGGTACACAGCAAAGAACATAAAGTCTGAAGAGGTTAAAGCTCCAGCAACACTTACAGTATGAAGAACAACTTTATTATCTGACCTGTGGCCCAATGACTGATGAAGACCATGGGCCGTCAAATAAAAAAGTAGTTCTTCATACTGCAAGAGTTGCTTTAGCTTTAACCTCTTCAAAAATGTGTCTTTGCAATTGTGAAAAAAACTGTAATAGAAAACTGCAATAAACTTCTTGACCATAGTGCACCACAGATTAAAGTTTGTAAAACAAAAAATCCCAATCTAAATCAATTGTACTTTGAAACAATACACAAAATAGATCAACACAACAAAATAGATCAACATGTGAGTGGCTGACAGACCAACTGAGACAGCATGTGTGTCATCTCTGTGCTGTATTATAAAGGTTTCCTGGCAGGTACGTATCACAGCCATCATGACAGGGGACGATGTGACATGACTACCTCTTAGTCAGACAAAACCAGTACATTATAGGAGTGTTTTTGTGTGTTTGTGTGTGTGTGTGTGTGTGTGTGTGTGTGATGTCACACCGATGTCCCCAGGCTTTTTTAAAATGCGTCACACACAACCTGAACAGCAGCCAGGTCATCACAACACTAGTCATGGAGTATTTCCAGAGATAAAAATAATACAGGTAGCACAGTGCTGAGAGAGAAGCGCACGAGTGAGAGCAGAGGTAAACAGGAGATTT
>VUQI01001703.1:20456-30943 GCA_015106735.1 Paratilapia polleni | reverse complement strand
CTCCTATGGAACCAGCTCCCAGTTTGGATTCGGGAGACAGACACCCTCTCTACTTTTAAGATTAGGCTTAAAACTTTCCTTTTTGATAGAGTTTATAGTTAGGGCTGGATCAGGTGACCCTGAACCATCCCTTAGTTAAGCTGCAATAGGCCTAAGCTGCTGGGGGCTTCCCATGATGCATTGAGCACTTCCTCTTCATCACTTCCTTTCACTCTCCATGTGTTTATACACCATTTGCATTTAATCATTAGCTATTATTAACCCTGTCTCTCTCCCATAGTGTGTCTTTTGTCCTGTCTCCCTCTGTTCTCTTCTGTTTCTCCTCATCCCCAACCGGTCCCAGCAGATGGTTGCCCCTCCCTGAGCCTGGTTCTGCTGGAGGTTTCTTCCTGTTAAAAGGGAGTTTTTCCTTCCCACTGTTGCCAAGTGCGTGCTCATAGGGGGTCGTCTGACTGTTGGAGTTTCCTGTCTAATATTGTAGGGTCTTTACCCTAAAATATAAAGCGCCTTGAGGCAACTGTTGTTGTGATTTGGCGCTATATAAATAAAATTGAATTGAATTGAAATTTGGCCTGTGTCCAGATAAAACAAATGGGATGGAGTGTTAAT
Organism: Paratilapia polleni; assembly: GCA_015106735.1. Taxonomy (NCBI): domain Eukaryota; kingdom Metazoa; phylum Chordata; class Actinopteri; order Cichliformes; family Cichlidae; genus Paratilapia; species Paratilapia polleni. The sequence continues at coordinate 30,334 of VUQI01001703.1, read as the reverse complement.
TTGACAGGTATTACTATAGTTGTTGGTGGGTATTTTTTTTTTTTTTTTTATCTGACAAGGCAAGCTTTTTCCCATTTGATCCACTGATTGGTGTCAGTTTCATAGGCTAGTTACCACGCACGCAGGAAGAAATTAATCTCAATAATTTACAAGAATGTCTAATTTATTTCTCCTTTGTAAAAGCATTGAAATATTCCACACCTAGAGCAATGTTAATGTTTTCTATATAAAAACTACAAACGTTCAAAGCTACCTTTTAAGCCTGCAGGGTGTGATACTCAAAAAGACAGATTTTGGGAGGTGCCTCACTTCTAGTGAATACACGGAAATGCACAGTCACAAGTCACAACAAGTCCAGAGGTTAGACGCAATGGCACAGCAGGGATCTGCAAATCCAGACATCCTGACAGAGATCCTCAGCAGGATATCAAACTCATTTCTGAACTACGAGACATGAGCCTCAGTTTTGCTTCTTCTTTCAGCAACAGAGTGCTTTCATTTACTAATATTCAGCCACGATGAGAAGAGAATCACATCCATTGGTGGGTGGTCTGTCACCATACGCCTATGCTGCCCACCCGCGAGAGAAGATCGGCCTGGTTTGCATATTTATAGGGAGGATGTTTGTTGTTAGACACCCGCTGTTTGACTGTATGAATTAGCTTAAGTTCACCAGTTGCCATGGTCACCGATATGGTTGTTTTATTTGAGCCCATTCAGACTCACATACACACAAACACACATCCCTGCCTCCCCCCGGGCTTCCTTGACTTTCTGTGGCTGTATGGCTTGTGTTGTTGTCTGTATTTCTGCCTGGTGGGATTTTTTTCCCCCTCTCTAGTTAACCACTCCAGCATGAACATAAATATTTAATAAAACTGAATCAAGCAGAAAATCTATTATGATTTACACATCCTACATGGCATATTGTGAATGCAGCAGTTCCACGCACTCAGGCTTTAACACTGCATGAGATCATGGAGGACCCATGGAGGACATATGCCACAGCAACATGGTGCTGTCAGGACAGCACAGTGCCCAAGAGGGGGAAGAGGATGTGACAGTCGCTCTACCCATTGCCAGGTAGGCAGAGGAGCCCAGGAAACTGGAGGGCGCCCAAATGAGCAAAGCCAGACACAGAAAACGGTGCAGATTCTACTGCTAGTGCCACAAAAAGAGGTCGGACCACAAGACTGGAACGGCAAAGGATGGTCGAACAGTTTGTCACCTTTCAGCCTCTTGATGAGAGAACAGCCGTCAGCTCTGTGGGAGGAGCTGCACAGTTGGAGAAAGCTGGGCATACTCTATGGAGGGACATGGGTTGAAGAGGAGGAAAAACTCATTTTGGTACTCTCTATGTGTACAAATAGACCCAGTACACTCAACAAAATTACTAAAAGAGGTTTTTAAGAACAGTCACCTCCAAAATAATGAAATCCCCATCAAAAAAAGAGCCTCAAATTTAAAAATTTAAAAGATTTTTCAAGTTCCAAACTTGTTTCATCCTTTGTTATTAAAATTTTGTCAAGCCTTATATGCGCTTGAATACATCCAATCTGTGAGCAAGTGTACATCATACGCACACAGCACATGCTGAAATTATCATGGACGTCATTCAAGGAGACGTGACAGCCAGCACATTGACCATGCACTTGGACTGTGAAGCTGCCAGGGTGAATACACTCTTTACAAGAAACAAAGGAGAAAAAAAAAGGTGATGGTCTTCTGAAGTCATCAGTCCTCAGAAATATTTGGTAAGGATAAATGACTCACCACAAATGTTGCAGAACAAAAAAGGCTGAGCATGCTGATTGTCTAAAAAAAAAAAAGTATTTTTTTTTTCTTTTTTAAATTTGGCAAATCATAAATTAGTAGAGCATGTGACACAACATCTGTTCTTAGCCACTCTATTTGGATAAAGAACAGAATAGATACACAGTAGATACCAGCTCACCAAAGCTGATTAGCAGTATAGAAAATAAAGATGGCAAAATTTGATGGACCCACACAAAGAATATTATCTGGGAGGACATCAATCAACTTCATGGTGCCACCAAAAAGATAGGATCTAAGCCACGTGACCGTTTCACAACCTGGAAACAGACAGAGAGACTGCACAAACACACAAAGGGCAAAACCTAACACACCACTATGAGCAGAAAGAAAGGGAGAGACAAGGAGTGGCATTTGTGTGTCTGGGACTGCCCAGCACATCTGAGAGAGTCTGACTGAACGAAAGACATCTGATGGTTTGAAGCCTGCCAACATCAAAGGTTTCAAGTCAGGGTTGAGATGAGTCTTGCGCTTACAGAGGCTTTTGTTATGTGACAAACTGCAAGCTACACCACGAGAGCGTCCTGCATTTAAAGCGTAATAATGTGATGCAACAGCTCTCTGCTGTACCTCTCTGCTCATGGGTCCACAAACATTTGTTCTCTTTTACAGTAAAATGTTAAAATAGAAAATGGATTTTCACTTTCTAGCACTTTTTAACTGTTCTAATTGAACACTGATATGTAAATAATATTGCATGATGCAATCTGATGCTTGGCTTACAGTACAATAGTCGCACAGACTCAATGCCTGTTGTGGACACACCCCACCTCGCCCTTCAGGAACATTTCCAGACAGTTAATTTGTTGGTATTTCTCTGCTACATCAACACCTATGACACACAGGATCCTTCTGAATAAGCATCAGCATGGACAATGGATCTTGTAATTTCAATGACTAAGACTGTTTGTGTCAGTGTCTACTATGCAAACCATGTGGTGCGCTGCATCACGTTAATACTGGGTGGAAACGAGGTGTTACTACTGTTTCAGTTCCTGACATAAGTACTCATGTGGATATGAGGTGTTGCTTTAGACCAATCAGAGCTTGCTCATAGTAGAAAAAGAAATCACCTGCATACATAAGCATGAACCCTGAATTTCTGATCTTATGGCTTGGATTTGACCTTTTTCAAAGATTTGATCCTCACGAAAAACTTGTCCGCAGTTGAGTGGAACAAAAATGGCAGAAAGCAGACCACAGTGATGACCTTTGGCCCAGAGGATGTCGGGTAAGATTGGAGGAGGGATGAGATGGCAGGAAGGTAGTCCGTAAACAATCAGTGTCAACAAGATAAACAAGTCCCTAAGTCTGCAAATCCCTCTCCCCTTGTCGCTCATTAGCGTTCTTGATTTACAATCACCCAGGAGCCCACAGCGTAGCAGGGCTGTGGGGCTGTAAAAACTGGGGATAGGGGGGTTTAATACTCACGCTCAACCTAAAACTTCATTAAGGTATTTTCACAACATGCACATTAAATTAGACATATATATTTACTGAAATAATACCACCCTGGATAATGGTTATGGTTAAAGAAGGTCAAATAATAACCAAATAAATGACACTGACTGACACGCGTTGCCATTTCTTGGCATGTCTTTGCTCTTTCTTGGCTCAGCTGCTCCAGATTATTAATTATTGAAAACATCTTTATGGGCACAAGTAAATGCTGTGAGACTGATGGAGAAGTCTCATGTAAAAAGCAACCACAAATTCAGTCACATATTGAAGGCATTTTGAACTGCTTCTTGAGAACATCTCTGTGATTGGAGAATTATCACTTTGAAACTGCTTGCTGTAGGTGAGGGAGAAGAAAAAATGTGTTTTTGGTATTTTGTTTTTCAGTTGTGACTAAAAGTGGAAAACCCTGATTCATACTGAAATCTTATGCTTCCTTTTCACTGAATCTTTAACTACTTTAATTTCTTGTAATTATATTTCATCCTTCATTTATTGACACTTTTGATTTTCAGTAATTATATGTTGAAGGCCTTGGTGTAGTAGGTGGCTCCAAACAGCCCATAATAATCTTACTACAATGCACGGAATCTCTGTCTCTGTATTTGTTTCTTTGTCTGCGAACTCTCCCTAGACCATCAAGATCTGAGCAACCAAACTTGGCACACAGGTACATTTTGGGCCTCTGAAGGTTCTTATCTATATCAGATATTATGCTTTTGCCTAGCAACCACCTAGCAACTGGCTACAATGACCTGTGTTTAGCATTTATGCACCTTAAAAAAGCAATGTATCATTTTTAGTTCATGACCGTAATATCCAATTTATATCCACAAAAGCTGAATTATGCATGATATATTATGATGCCATCACACTGTCTGGCAACCACCTAGCAATTGCCTAAATTGACCTATTTTTAGCATATAAACAACATCTACCACCCCTTTTTTAACTTTTCTCAGTGCAATTAAGTATATCAATTTACCAATAGCACGAAGACGCCAAACAATACTGTAGCATGGGCATGCATTAGTAATAATAATATTCAAGTAAGCACGGAGAAAAGAAGCAACATAAAAGCTCAAAAAAACGTTTGAGATATTTATAGATGAAATAAATTAAATAAAAAAAAGAAATATTACAATCACAAACAAATATAAAAAAACAGTGGCATATAGAGTGCTTGGTAGTTTATACTTTAACAATATACACAAAATAAAATAGCATTAGATTAATGCAACCACTGTGAGAAAAAGTCCAAAAAAGCTCTTCCTCAGTCGATTTTATGACCTAATTTAGTCATAATGCTCTTATTTACAGTTCAGCGCTATTAATTTGCAGCACAAATGCCACTGGTCTGAAGCCAGCTGTGGCTGTAGTGTTGAGGCATTTAACTATGATGGAATGATGGATGGGGGGTGGGGGTGGAGAAAGAACGAGTTGAGAAAATTGTCATTTGTATGATAGGCCTGAAGCAATGAGCAATGTAAGGCCTGAGCCACTGTGATCATAGAGCATGCAGATGATAAGTCTATAAATAGACGCGTGCAGCAGGAGGGACAAAGGCTATTTCCTCTTAAATGATGCAAAAGGATAGTTGGACTTTTGCACTGTAATGAACACTTAAGAGGATGACCAATCTATACTTTGAAATTTAGGTTCAGGTACATAAAATGTGTGAGCCTGGTGGCAGATTTGGCCATACTGTATTTTTAAACAGATCATCACAAAATGATGTCTGTAAAAATACTCTGCAGATGTCTATGTGACAGTCTTTCCAGTTTTATTTGAAAATAAAATTATTTAAAATTCAAAGCATACAATTTATATTCTGCACAAAGAAATCCTGTTCCTCTTCCTTCATGTCTTCTGAGAAGCATTTATTAACCATACTAACCCGTTTGTGAAATGCTTGTTGGCTGAATTTTCCACTGTAACTGAAAGGGTTGTCAAAGTATGCCACTGAATAATTACAGCAGCCAAAAAGCCACATCTTTCTACTTAAGTGCACTTCACTAAGAGAGGAAACAGACATGATAATATGCACCAGATGATGAATGCATGCTTGCATAAAGTATCTTTGCAGGATCAAGGTCAGTTTACTTGCAGGCATTTGCTTTATAACACTGACCTCCACCTGAGGTCAAACAAATGCTCACAAAACAAAACCTGAAGAGGCAAACACCGACTGTGACTCCATAAACCTGTAGCCTTCTGCAATCAGAAACAAGATACACAGAGTCCAGTTGCATAGTGCATCAATGTAACTGCATATGTGGGCCTATGCTAAGAAGCGTTGAAGTTGCATAACTTCTCTGTAATTACCCAAGGAATAGTCATGAGATGTAGTCCAAATACAGCATCAGGCTCGACCAGAGAAAATGCAGTAACTGAGCTGTTGTGAAACGCTTGCATTTTATGTGACGGGGTTATATTCTCACTATGACTGTACAAGGACGTAGGGAGACTAATTTGGTCTCTTGTTTACTGTGTCTTCAAACAAACACTATCAGGCCTCCTCATGTTATATGTTTAAGGAAAAACACAAAAAAGCAAATTCCTCCCTTCTTCTGATCTGTGTATAATTGCATGGGAGGAGAAATCCACACACTGACAAGTGGCCCTGCCTCATAAACAGGTATTAAAAGGGCAAACAAAAGCAAGCTTACACAACATAGAAACCATTCATGTGATCCTGCCTGTTACATCTCACTGCATCACAGCAACAACCCATTTATTTTGTGTGTGTGTGTGTGTGTGTGTGTGTGTGTGTGTGTGTTTGTTTGTGTGTTTTGGCAAAAAAAAAGGGCAATATTGCAAAAAAGAAGAATTATTTAAATGACACTCAAATTAAATCATGCAGAACACAGGAAATAAAAGCTCTTGATGTCCATAAATTCATATACAGCTTGATTTGCAGCTGACTGTGGTTTCTGCATGGCTTGAGCTGAGTGAACCAAATTCTCAAACCATTTTTTTCTAAATGTCATATGATCTAAAATCACCGGCATCATGAATAACTTGTGCAGTTTAGGGGGGACTGAAAATGTTCCAGCTGACAGCAGCAGTGACAGTAGATTTAATGTAACATATTACTTTTAAATATGCATGTTCAAGATGTAGTCTCTTCACCATGTGTTTTATAAAGATGGAGCTAGAACAAGTTTAACACCAGTGATAAATTTCCATCTGAGCTGGTTTGGCTGCTAGTGGCATATCATCCACAGCTTCACACATTTTAGCTGTTGTGTGTGTGTGTGTGTGTGTTTTGCACATCACTCTTGTAAACTTGCTGACATTAAGGAAACTGACAGTCAAAGACTTAATGTGTACTGTACAAAATCTTGCAATTTATGATATACCGCCTGCAGTACAAGCCCCATGAGGACCCTGTGTGACACACAGTACCAATAAAGTTAAACAAAAACAATGTTTGTGGTTCTCAAGGGCTTTTTCCCCTCATCATCCACACTGGAAGTCACTTCCCTCATTGTAACGCCTTTGTGATTTCTTCAGAAAGCATTCCAACAATCTGAGAATCAAATATCTCGCTGCTAGAAATATAAACTGCCTGCAGTGCTTAGCGAACCACATTTATACTCTGCAGGCACCCCTATTGCTCCAGCGATTGTAACACCGTGCCCACTCCCAGGTTCAGCTGCAAGCCTGCACAGCTGAAAATTAATAAACACTAGGCTTTGGTTCTGATATGACTTTGCAGATGAAATTAAGCTCATGGTGCTGCAGGCACAAATAGCTACTTTCAGAGGTAAGACTTGAAAGATTGTAGCCACATGATTTGGACTTAGTTGAGTCATGAATCATAGCCTTAAACTTAAAAAAGAAGGGTAGTTTAATAGCACTACATTTGATGATTTTTTTTTAATTTTGAGGAATTGATTAGGAGTTGGACTGGCCAAAACCCGAGACTTAGTTTGCAAACAGCCTCTGGCTGTATGTTTTTTTCAACTGCTTTTTAAAAACGAGGTGAAAGTATTTCAAAGAAACTGTGTGTGTTTTGCAGCTTTACATTGTCGCCTTATTTTTTCTTAACACCAAGCAAAACACAAGTAGCTCATCATATATCTTTTGCACTCGCAACCCTGCATAGTTTCTGCAGCCTCATAAAATACTTTCACAATGACTTGGACAGGAAATGAACACAAACACCCTGAGTAATTTTCTCATGTCACACACTCATACGTGAAATTGCTGACGTATATATTTAAAAAAAAAAGGGGGGTGTTGACTGAGAGACGAGATGAACGCAGTTTATTTTACGGTCCAAGCCTCAAAGCATACTTTTGAGAAGTTATTAAATTTGGCATCAGAAAACAACATCCCAAGTTCAGCGACGGAACATGCCTAGATTTCCTCCCAGCCAATCAGAGGGTTCTTGTTTGGGTGTCAAACCAATCAGCGACGGAGCAGGCGGGCAGCTCAGGCTGTTGCTAGGGCATGTCCCTGATGACTTTAACTCAGCTTAGCCAATGAAGTCGTACGTCCGAGTTTTCCGTCGAATCATTGGTTGAGACATACGGCATAAGTCCGCCTACACGCATTTCCCATTGGACAGAGGTACTTTCACTCATTTGAGTGAGGTTAGTTAGCTGCTGTCGATATGTAGTTTGGAGTCATCAAGACTCAGAAGTGAACGTAGCAGCGTACACACATCGCTCTGAAACTGTTTTTACATTTTCATTCCATTCATTTTATGACTTGTACATTTATGTAAATAGTTTCTATTTTTTTTTATAACGAGACAACAACAAGATGGAGCTTAATTCTCTTTTAATTCTGTTGGAGGCTGCAGAGTACTTGGAAAGAAGAGACAGAGGTATTTCAAGCTAAATTGACAAGTTGTCATCATTTCTACGCCAGTAATTATTTCGTGAATGGGGAATTAGGACGGCAGCTAACTTCATATTTTGTCATTTGTTACGTTTTGACGTGCTCTGCCATAGTGCAGGTATGATGTCACTTTATGGATAATGGGACAGACCAGGCGATGGGTGCAAGCTGGACCCAGTAGCCTGTATGCTAGACAACAATAGGTGTAATGTTTAATTTGAAGTATGTCATGTATTTATAAACTGTGTTCGCATTTTTTCTAACACAGACCAAGTGTTGTATGTAGTTACAAGTGAGTGTTTTTTTGTTTTTGATGCAAGAAAATGAGTAAACAACATTGACATTGAAAATATAGACCAATATCATAATGCCAGAAGTCGTTATGTAGCAGTAGTTATCCTAAATATAGACCTCGTTCAGAGTATACGGTGCTGAAAGGATGCGCTAGAATCGATAATGATTTATTACGTTTTGTTCCTCTTGAATTGAGCCTCCAGTAGATATTTCATGTGTCACCATTTCTCCAAAAGACTCACTGACAGCTCTTTCTTTTCTCCATCCTTGCAGACCTCGCATAAAATTAACACTCATTTTGCTTTCTGTGTTAACAGAAGCAGAGCACGGTTATGCGTCCGTTTTACCGTACAGCAACGACTTTTCCCGAAAGAAAACGAAACCCTCTCCAATTTCCAGAAAAACTCCGAACAATAGGTAAATATAATCCTTGTTGTTGTTGGTGTTTTCCTTTCTATTTTTGTGTCCATGCCAGCTTATAAAACCACTCAGACGTTCCCTGCCACCTCTCTCTTGCTGCCTGGGCTGGGCTCTCTGTTTTGGGCTCTCCAATAAACAGTGCCACGCGTACACTGTCAACTCTGCTGCTTGCACTCTCTCTGTTTCACTCACACTTATCGCTCTCCCCACGATGAGAAGAAAGAAAACACCCGACATGCGTGTAACCTTTCGTTTCTGCACCTTGTCTTGGTTACAGCAAACCCTGGACCCGTGCAAAGCTTTAAAATGTGTGTGTGTTTTTATGTGGTTGTTGTGTTTAGCTCGGTGTATCTGATGAAAGTAAATGTCATTTGCAAAGGCAAGGGGACCTCAGTCCCGCACTTTATACCCCAACACAACCAAAGTTCAGAGAGGTGTCATTGCTGCTGTCTGGAGGACCCAGACTCTCAATGCTTGACCCCATTATTGTGCAGCTGTAAGTAGACAAAGCGAAATATATTACATAAGTACATAATGCAGCTTTCAGTTTCAGTTTGTCCTGCTCTTCTTTCAAACCAATAGGGTGGCTGGTTAAAGGGCATTTAAACACAAGCAGGTTAAAATGTAATTGTCACCTATAAAGTTAAAACACCTGTTTGGGCTGCAGCTGAGGAATATTTTAATTGCTGATGATACTTACACTTGCTTTTTCCAGCCCAAACTCCCAAACATTTACCTAAAAGGTAGGCCATGTGACAAAGAAAAGCAGGAAATCCTCACATTTCAGAGGCTGGATCCAGTTAATGTTTGGCTTTTTTTTTTTTCGACCCCACCAGGCATGGAGACTTTTACTTTCTAGGATATATTCAAATTTGGCTGCTCTGAGTGCTTTTCTGTCTTATTATTTACAGTAAACAGGCTGTCGTGGAAACTCTCTGGAAACTTGCATGATGTGTCAGTCCAGTTCTATTCCTGAGAAGATTAGCACATCAAGATCTGATTTAATAAAGTAAAAAAAAAAA
>VUQI01001703.1:0-14625 GCA_015106735.1 Paratilapia polleni | reverse complement strand
ACTCACCCCAAAAAAAAAAAAAAAAAAAAAAAAAAAAAAGATTTACAGCTCTATTTTTAACTCCACCCCCCTCGGCTCTCAGGTGCTCTCATTTTCCCTTTTTGAGATCACTGAAATCAGAGCAATGCTCAAAGTTTGCAGACTGATTTTGACAAACAGTATTCTCTTACAGTATACTCTATATCACACCGCAGATAATGTGCAGCAACTGTGGAGCATCCATCGAACTTGGCTTTAAATTTACATGCACTTCGTAGACACAGGAGCAAGCGCTCCATTTGTCATGGTCTAATCTTCTCTCTAATTAAATTTACTCTCCATGTATCTTCTACTCCCAGCTGTGATGAATGACTTATTTGGCAGTGAGGAGCTCTTTTTCCTCAAGTGAAGCTTGCCTATGTGTGCGTGTGTAGGCCGGGCAGCACCTCGCCGAGCTGTTTGAGTTATGGCGGTGTGTCAGTGGGAGGGAGACCTGTCCACAGCCCTGTTACTTCACCTCCTTGCCACTTTCTCTTTGTCTCCGTCTTTCTCCAGAGAACACATCTGTTTTTTCTGTTATCTATTTTTTTTCTTCCTTCTCCTTATTCTGGCTCTCCATTTGGCCCGTTAAAACTGCCTGAGTCAGCAGAAACTTGAGGCAGTGAGGAGGAGGAGGGCTCCCCACTCACAGAAGGCCTTTATCACTCTTTATTCTTAGTGATACGACTCATCTGTGCCTGTTTCTTCTCTTTTGAGGTATAAATCTTTTTCGTATCAGCGAGTTTATATTGAAGTTAATCCTGTTAATGTGCACAGCCATTCTCAATATAGCTGCATTTAAGGGTATACCCCAGTCTGCTGTATATCCTGCTTTTTATTGTTGTTTTTTTTTTTTTTCTTTTTAAGTTAAATGTCAAGTTTGCTGCTCAGGGGCTGCTATGTAATTAAAGTAAATTTGGAAAGTTTCCTTTTTCCTTCCAGTTTTGGTTTTTGGTGTGACGTCCTCACATGATTGGATGTGTACTTTACTTCCCCACTGGTCACAATGTCAGTTAAATTCCTCCTTTTCTGGTGACATGGAGCCATTTGGCTCTCAGCTAACAGCACAGTAATAAATGATGTACTGTACGCAGTCTAATTAAAGAACTTGTAGAGCAAGCTTGTTGTAATTTGTCACAAGATTAAATCAGCCAGTGCTGGCATCCTGCTAGAGTCAACTATATGGATATAACTTTCTGTCACGGTGTATGTGATTTTATTTTAAATTGTGCGTGTCAGACATCAACTAAGAAATTAAAAAAAAATTTGTTAATAGTTTAAAGGCCCAAATGAATGTTTCCCTTATTTTAGTTGATAGTTTTGATTTTAAAATGTTAAAACTCCAGTGAGTTGACGATGCAGTAGGAAGAAAATCTAGAAAAGCCAAAGACAGGGAAAAAACAACCCGCTTAATTTGAATTTTAACAGCCCTCCTCCTGCAGCTCTCCCCTCTCTCATCAAACGCTGCATTCCATTTGAAGTGAGAAGTCAGAAATCACGACTTCTGAGTCAGATTTTTCAACTGGTACGCCCCCTCAAGTCGGATTTCCAACTTGGAAAGCCGGAGCAGCCCCACCATCCCCGACTTCACAGTCCAAGATGGCGGCAGTGCACGTAAACATTTGTAGAGCTTATGTACTGCCACTGTAGCCACACACACAGCACTGACCAGGGGAATGTGCTGCAGCGGTGTTTTTAAGCTAAAAAAACCCCCCAAAAAAACAGGCATTGCGTTGTATTGTTGGATGAATGGATGAATGGCTCTGCCTCACTAAGGAGCAAAACAAATCCTGTTTTTCCTTGCTTTTCCAACTACTTCTACTGGAGTGACATCACTTCCAAAGTAAAAGGAACGCAGCATAAGCCTCTCCCATAAGACAAAACAGAGGACTACTCCTCAGCAGTACACATGCTCCTTACATGTGCTAAAAATAAGTTAGTGGTAACATTTGACTTCAGAGGAGGTGCAAGAGTCTAGCTCCTCCAAAGATCGCTTGAATTAACAATTCTATCATGGATTTTTGTCTAATTACCCCAGCTTTAAAAACCTCTTAATGCCCAGATCCTGTATATCTTTTAACTTACAGTAGAAATGTAACAGTCCTTATTAGTTTGCATTGTTACCTGCAGAAACACAGCTAAAGACAGTAAAGTTTGGTTCAGCTGTCTATGCTCTCCTAATATATATGGTCATATTGCCATGTAAAAGAAAAGGTTTATCCAAGCTGTTTTGTGTGTGTTTATTTATGTAGGCGTAGGACAGTCTGGGTTATAACTGGGCTGTGTGTGACTAAAGAGTAACAAACAGGCCACAGCTGGACGTCAGCAGCAGTGGTCCCATGTGGAATTTCTCCACCCCGAGGTCACCCAGCTTTAAGAAGTTCTTCATCTCACTCAGGTCAAACCCGGTTGCGGGTGCTGCACGTCAACAAATACAGTCTGTTGACGATTGTATTTGTGCATAGCCTGTGGACAATCTGTGCTAGCTTTTTGTGCATTTTCACGCTAACACAGATATTTGAGGCCGCTGCAGACCTACATTTTAGCTGAGAATGTTCCTGCTCCATCTCAGGTGTTACTACTGCTGCGTTCTCTGCAGTAAACTCGGTTCATTGGCACAAAACAGTTGGTGCTCATAAAAACAACAGTGTAGGATGCACTTTAACAAGGTGTGTGAATAGCTTTGGGGTTTCCAGGGTTGGAAAAAAAAAAAAAAAGTAATTAAAGAAAGACGCGAAGAGGAGGCGAGCAGGGAGAAAAGTGCGTTGACTGAACCATTCATGGTTCGGCCCTGGCTGAGGAGGAGGAGACAAAGACATTCTTGAGTGTTGCTGAAGGGAGGAACTCAAGGCAGTGTAGGACGTGGCTGCTATGTGTGTCAGCCAGGCACCCTGAAATTCAGGTCAGCGGAGCATACACACATACACTGGAATGCAGAGTTAAATAAGAGAGGCGGCTTAGGGGGAAAGTTTGAAGATGGATTGCAAGGGGGGGTTGCAGAACTAGCAGGCCGAGTGTTACTAGAATGCTTCACATTGAATACCTTTCAATTTCCTGGAAGCCTACCAGTGCACTATTTTCCATTAGAAAGCAAGAGATGTAAAAAAGTCTGAAAATATGAGCATAATTTTGTGCAGTGGAAATCTCTTTCCTCTTTTCCTGACCCCTCAGATTTTTTCTTAGGCAGGCCCAGACCTTCATGTTGGACCCCACCCCACTGCTCTAAAACCCTCCTTCAGATGTAAACAGCTCCAACTTTTACAGTCAACATGGAGCCAGGAATCGTCTCTCATGCCACTAGATTCCTGCATGTTAATCATTGACAGGGATCATTATAAAACCAGAGCACCCCATGTCAGGGGAATGTGTTTATTGTGCTTGCTGAACTTGTCTCTGCTAGTCTGTCCAAGATTTGCACATGTACTTTTCAGTGCACGCAGCGGAAGGCAATTAATGTCCAGGTCTGTCATTTGACATTGTGTTGAAATGAGATGCACAGAGACACCCGTCTCTATTTTCACCCCCGCCATCTCTGTTTCACTCACACGCTCTCCTCTTTAAAATCTGTTTGACATCTGTTTCTCTGTTAACACCGCAGTAAGCTGGCTGTGCTGAGGAAGGGATTTTGTAATGATCCTTGCTCGCACAGGGGGATTGTTTCAGTACACGAAAACAATCAAATGAATCTAATTACTTGGCATTCCCAAGCACGCCCCGTGGAAATTCCAGTTTGTTTTGTGGAAATTCTACTACAGTGAGTGAGCGGCAAACTGCTTCTACTGTTTCCCGTTGTTTAATCACCAGAAAAGCATGCTGAGCTTCTTCTTTAGAGTAATTCGCTGATAAGAGTAGTAACCTTCCTGTGCCCACTTTGCTCCTCGCGTGTGAGAGCAGAGTCATGTGAGAGCCGGCTCCATGTTCCTGCTGTCAGGAGAATGTGTTTATGGGGGGACTTGTATCCGTCTGTCTCACCTTACAGTTGTCACTGCACACAGTGGGCGTGTGGGCGTGGCGATCTCGATGACAGAAAACAAACACAGCTCGTCCCAGACGACTGACATTTCACATGAGCAAGATAAAGACCTCTTGTGTCTCCCTGCGCCTCGGGTGTGTGTCTTTCGTCTCACTGGCGTGGGCAGCGTGGTGAACCACTCTGTCAGTTTCACATGAGCACTGTCTTATTTTTCTGCCATCCTGTTTTTCTGAGACGGCACATGAGATTGCTGTCAAATGGGAGCACATTCGGTGCAGAGCTGCAGGGTGACAGTGAGACTAGTGAAGGGCTGCTGAAAGGCTGGCCCCCTCTCGCATCAACTCAAACTTCCCTTCCTTCTCACTCCTGAAGGTATCTTCCAGCCTGACATAGAGCTACTCCACTGGCAACTGTCTACCACCTTACCACACCAACAAAGGGCACCCATTACTTTCACTTCACATAGCAGGGACATGCTGTAAAAGCAAGTGGGGGTGGAGGGCAGAGCATGTGTATATACAGTATATACTGTATGCTATGCATATGTAGCTATAGGAAGAAAGAGTTGTCATTTATTGCAGCTTCTTATGTTTGCGGTTTTGGCCATCTCGAGGACTGTGCATATCGAGTTAAATGATACTTGGTGTCATGTCCAAGCAGCAGCCATCCCCATAGACTCCTATGTTAAAATGGTCAACTTCATAGCAACAAATTAGCATGTTTACAGTTTAATGGTTTTGGTCTCTGTGATTCCATAGATGGTAACTGTAAAGGTGGTGCAGTTTTTTTATAACTCACCTGTGTAATTTGTATCAGGGTTTAAAGTTATGCAACAACTAAGGGGCGTGGCCACTTTGAGTGGCAAGCTTGTGCTGTCTAGGCTGCTTATGCTTCACCATAAGCCTTTTTGATGCAGTTCTCAGAATAATAATAAGATTTGTTGTGGTTAATTGTACTTACTAGCAGGTTTCTGAGTCTGTGTTGGATGCAACTTGCAAAACAAGTTTGCTTGGTTGCTACCTGATAACTCAGCACGTCTGGCTCTAAAAAAAAAACATGGCCAAAAGGCTGAAAATGGCACTTGACAAACCCATGGGTAACGTCACAGTACCTATGTCCATCTTTTATATACAGTCTATGGTCATGTCACTTGAAAAACAAGCAGATGGGTTTTAAGCAAACCTTCAGGTTAGAGAAACTTATTTTAAAACAAATGTAATTATATGATAACCCAAGCTGAGTTTCTGGTCTAACTAAAGGGTATTATTTAGAAGTAAAACTTGAAGTGAGCATATCTAAAATATCAGTAATAAACCCACATGTCTAAAGAGAGTGCTGTGCATGCACAACTATGGTAACATAAACTGAGTCAGCCTTGTTTTTTAAGCTGTGGTGTTCCCCCATTTCTGTAATTTGTTTGATGAGGGCAATGTTACCATTACTCTTAAGGATCATGACCAAAACTATAACAATACATCCATGGTGTGATGGTCTGGAATTATCCTTTAAGCCCTTAAGAACACAGTTTTTAGATCCTCTTTATTTTTGAGACATGAAATGACAAACCCTCCAGTTGCATTTTGAGATTAAATGCATTTCTGTGCCTGTTTAAAGCTGAGCTGATGTCTTGTGGGCTCATTTCGAAAGGAAAAAAAACAACAGGCTCTGTGTCGCATTTTCTGCTCTTTAAACCCAGCTGGGTACTGAGGCAGCTCTGGCGGTGAGAGCAAGCATTACAGCAGTGCTTCTGGTGACCTTTGACCTTTGTTTAGTAGGGCTGGCTCTGTGCCAGACAAGCCACTCAGCCCTGTGCATATGGGTGGAGGAATGTGCTGGGCTGCAGTGAGCTCATTAAACAGTACAGTGAGTGAGGGGTGAAGGTCTGTTGTTTGCACTAGCTCGCCTTCTCAGGCCCTTTGTATGCCGATGGAGCATCCTGAGGGACTCTGTGTCCACCAGGAAAGTGTGTGTGCGTAAACTCTGCACAACTGGTCATTGCAACCTTTTTTCCTCTGGTGCACAATACATCAATAACCCTAATATGCACGCACAGCCTGCTGCAGATGCACTTGAGCTGCAAAACAAGATATTTCCCGGTTGTTTTCCTTTCAAGGCCGAAAGTGTGAGGAGGTCTGTGAGAATGGCCTGATCTGTACCCGGCAACCTTGGAGCGTAAGTCAGTGGTTTAAATAGCTTGTTCCAGTTTCAGCAGCGTGCAGCTTTCTGAGCAAAAGTTCCTTTTTTTTTTTCTCCTCAGTCCATGCTTTGTTTTGGAACTGAGCTGCTGATGGAGAGAAAAGATGGAGGGGGAGGGAAGGCCAGAGATCAGACACAAATCATCCCGTGGTGCTCAGCACGTGAGCACAGTCAGGTGGTGATTTCTCTGCAGAACAAAGCAAGCTGCAGATCCATTGTTAAATCCTCAACTGCTGACAAATTATGAGGCAGTCTGTTTTTGCAGTTTTAGCAGTTTTCATTTGCAAAGGAGTCAAAACTTTTCAATGTTCAAAAGCAAAAAAAAAGACACCTTTGAAATATTGATATTGGTGTTTAATGATCCCCCAACTCTTTCGCACAAAAGCCCGTAATCTGCCTTAACTACAAATCCTGACACCACGCCAACGGTCTCACATTGTGACACTCTGCTCATGACTGAAATATCAAAGACCATCCTATTTTCAACCCAGACAAATTGGAAAATTTGGAGTGATTCAGAACCATGTGGACACGCCACGTGGGCACAGGGGGTGCAAACTGTCTGCTTTCCATCACGAGCGCAGCATACACGTTCATCTCGTGCCACACTTTGCATGGCAGTTTCAGGCAATCTGATAAACATTGCGTGACCGGGGCTTGTGTTAGTAATAACAAACGTGAGTGAAAGAGGGTCCTAAGCCCCACTCCAATTGGGCTGTGTGCTCTTGAGGAAAAATGTCTCATGGCAGGAGAACGCATGCTGCTGCTGCAAGGCACACATGTGCCAAGCACTAGGTCCTGTCTTAATTATATGCAACAAAACGTGTTGACAGAGACATTTCTGTGTTACAGGGGGTATGTGATTTTTCTTGGCGGGGGCAGAGTGTGTCCTGTTGTCATTGTAAGGTTAACCAGTGGGGATAGTGTGGGGCAGGCTAGGTGTTTCCCCCAATTTTTAACCTTTATGCAATGCTAAGCTAACTATCTGCTGTGCTGGTTTCGGCTTCATAGTTAGTGTTCAGATGTCAGAGTGGTATCAGTCTTCTCATCTGAAATAGTGAATAGCAGTTTTTTTTCCCCAAAATATCAAACCATTTCTTTGCTTAGACAACATACTTTGCATGTGAAAGGTTTATGTTCACCGATTTCATAAGCTGAAGATGGCTACAAGGGCAGCTCGTCAACTAGTCTTCTGATTTGGTCTCCGGGGGCAACGACCAATTTTTCAGGTCTTCAGGTGTAGCCAGCAGATATGTGTCTGCCATCATTGTCTATGAATGCAGATAAATTTATCATCATGAAACACATTTCTAGATTAGATTTTGCCAAATGCCACTCCTCTTTTGCTCTCCACATGGCCGGTTTACCTGCATGCAACCAAGAGCTACTTAAACATAATTGCTGAACCGAACAGGGACTATAAACGCACTGCAAACGTAAGCCCGAAAGCTTCTGAAACCGTGATACTGTGATGATATGATATTAGGTTTGGGCCATATATAATAACTCGCCGTGTGAATCCAGAAACCTGCGAGATATATTTGTTGATGTGTGCAGCACAAGCTGGGATGTTCTAAAGCACGTAGGCCACCAAGTAAAACAACAAAAATTACAAATAAATCTCTTCAAAATAGCTGTTAGCTCATATGATCATCAAATCGCTCAACGCTAGCAAATATCTGTTTAAAAAAAATTATATTTTCATTTTGGTCCCAGCAGCTTTTCCAGTTTTTGCAGCTGCAGAATACACGGGTGTGGTCTGCTTCCTTTTTTGGCAAGTTTCTGCGTTTGACTCGTAGCATGATTAAAAGAAATGGTGTTACTGAAGGCTTGAGTGCAAAATAGTGCAAAGCTTATTTTGCTTCTTTTGTGGTGAAAGTGCACCAGAGCACATTTCTCTCCTCTGCATGCCAGGTAAAATATGTGGTGAGCATACATGAAGGGCCTGAGGTGAATAAGTTGGTAAAAACACGGAAAAACACAGTTTTCTAGAGGTGGGTAGTCGGGCAGAGTATTCAGAGAAACGCCTTGTTTTTGTTTTTCATTACAAGAGAGTGGTGGGGGTGGGGTGAGGTGCAAGATGGTTGCCCATTGGCTCAAGTTACCCTTTGGATGATATGTATGGAGCGCTGCCTAGTGCAGCTGAGCACACTGCACTCAAAGGGCCCTTTTTCAAACCAGAAAGAAAGTCATCCACATGCTCGGACCCCGCTCTCTTCCCCCCAAAAACACCCCTCTTCTTTCCCCTCTGCTGCGGACCCCCTGCTCCTTCCTGCCTGCTTCCCCTGGCCACAGACCAAGTGCTTCATGTGGCTCGACTGGGGTAGGTTGGAGGTGGCCCCCCGCCCCTGTCCTCAGAAGACACTTGTTTTCCAGTGGGATGAGGGTGTGTTAGTGTTGGCAGGGTGGAGCAGAGAGTTGAAGGGGTTCAGCGGACGGGGGGTAGGCGGACTTGCCCCCTGGGAGAGGAGGTAATAAAAGACCGAGAGCACTTTCACATGCCCTTTCACACACCTATATGCACCTGTAGAGAGAAGACACATTGTTTAAGGGCATTTTTTTTTTTTTTTACTAATCTTTATGTTTTTAAGATAAGTTTTTATTGGTACAATCAAATCCCTCAAAATTATACCTGTAGTTATCATTGATACTATGTGTGTACTGAGGTTCATGAGGTTTGTTGCCTACAGGATGTCTCTGTTCAAGGTCTAAATGAAACAGACGGGGCTACTGAGAGGGTCTTACTTTATGTGAGGAACACAGGTGACGCCTTTCCTGAAAAGAGTCAGGGAAAGCGCTGTGTATGCATGTGTAAAGACTGTGTATGATTGTGCACTAACTGCAGTCTTCTGTGTGCTCTGCAGCCAAAGAGAGCCTCATTTCTCTGATTAGGATTATTGTGGCTGCAGCGATGGCCAGTGGAGACCTTGTATTGTTGGAGTTTGTTTACCATTTAGTCAGAGTTAGTCAAAGGAACAGGGCGGGAGGCTAGCTCAGAAGAATGAAACAGTTCATGGACTAGCTTGACTAATAGAGGATTCAAAAGCCCTTTTGAACAAATCTGAATGGACCAAAGACAGAGAGGGGATCTGCTGGTGGGATCTTCCTTTAAATAATGTACAGTATCCATAAAAAGTTACTCCACATCTACGCAAAGTTTAACTGTATCTTCCCTGTCTCTCAGATAAACATCCAAATGGTGCTGTTTACTTGAGGATCCAGGGCAGGGTTGTTGGCCTGCAGGGCTTTGGCAGGGATGCAGGGTTCACAAATTGTGGCTTGATTTCAGTCAGCAGAGCCACCAGAACAAATGACAAGCTTATCTTGGCTGCCATTTTGGTCGGTGACAATTCTTTCACACTCTGTGAGTATAAGGACTCACTCTCTCGCTCTCTCTCTCTCTCTCTCTCTCTCTCAGTTTTAGTGTACAGTGGGTTTTGTCATTTTGTGCACACGAAGTTTGGAAATTGTTGGTCAAACAGCTGTGCTGGAAAGTGTTGGACTACTATACCATGCACCGTGATATTTAGGTCAGTGTGTAGCACTATGGCACTTTGCCCATACGTTAGTAAGTGTGTGCACATGTGTTCAGAAATTTGTGAGCAGTTTTTGGGAATGAATAATCACCTCATGAATGAAACCACTGCCAGAAAATTACAAAGGGCTAGGTACTATGTAATACATGGAAAAACAGAAAAGGCTGCTGACCGTGTGTCACGTTAGTGTTCAATGGGAACAACTCCTGTTTATGCAGAAAGATGCATAAACTGTGGCTGAATTATCAACAGTCTAATAATTAATATAGTGTAGCTTACTGTTTTTAGCTGTAATTTTACAGTATGGCCAGTTATTCTTGAACTCTTGGCTGATTAGTTCACTAATCACTGTTTGATGTAGCTCGTCTCAGGTCATAACACAGCAGAGACAGTAAATGCAGGTTGGTAAAAGATTCTCAGTGTTAATTTTGCATAAGTACAGCGCAGCCTGCGCTTTGTTGTGGATGAGGAGTCTTTGCAAGCTTTGAACATAACTAACCACAGAGACTCTGATCCTCATAACCCTTTGAAAATGTCTCACGGTCAAGCCCAAAGTCACAAGTGAAACCAAACCTGCAGAGCATAAGGCTGTGATCGCGCAGCATTTGCTCACTAGTTTCACTGCTTATGTTTTCGAGTACAAGAGCAGGACATGAAAATCAGCGTACCTGGAACAGTGTCTGTTTCTCCCCTTTGGGGGACATGTGGATAAGCTTCTCTCGCCCTGTTTGTGGAGGTGCTTTCTCACTTTCTGTTGGTGGATGTGTGCTGACTCACTCTGTGCTTGTGTGCTTGCAGACGTGCCAAACTACGGCTCTACTTGGAGCAGTTGAAGAAGCTGGTGCCTTTGGGTCCAGACAGCACGAGACACACCACTCTGAGCTTGCTAAAAAGGGCCAAGATGCACATCAAG
Organism: Paratilapia polleni; assembly: GCA_015106735.1. Classification (NCBI taxonomy): domain Eukaryota; kingdom Metazoa; phylum Chordata; class Actinopteri; order Cichliformes; family Cichlidae; genus Paratilapia; species Paratilapia polleni. The sequence goes on along the minus strand of VUQI01001703.1, from coordinate 3,989 downwards.
GTAGTATAAGACACAGCCTCATGAATACATAAAATGTTCACGTGGCACATTGCAGATTTGATACAAGTGACACTTCAAGAACTGCAGTTTATTAGTCTTTTCACCAAACATTTATCAAGCAGTGTGAAGACAAGGTGTCTTCTTTCACTTTTTTAATAAACCAGTAGGTCTTAGTCTATGGGGAGGGCCCCCCTGGTGGGGCATAGAACCACTGCATATGGGTGTGGTCAACCAGGAGAAAGAATTTAGACTGAAAATGAGTTAAAAGTTAAGTTAAAAGAAAAAAATAAAACAAAAATGAGTTTGCTAATTAAAAATTAACTTAACATCTTTTTTTTTTGCTTTTGAAAATGGGGGCATACCAGAAGACGTTTGACAATCACTAGACCAAGCAAACAACAGAGTAATCTGAAAATCTTCTCTTTACCAGCTTCATGCTCTACTTCTCCTATTTCCTTTAAGTGTTTTTTTTCTCTACTTTAAGTGTCCCATTGTTTTCTAATCTTTCAATCAGAATGGATCAGTGCCTGACAGAAAAAAAAAAAATCAAACAGAAAGGAGGAAAAAAAACCTTAACAAAGAGCCAACAGAGTGAAATATTTAACACATTTTTATGGCTGATCTGTAGATACAACCTTTAATATTTGGTTTAAGGCCAGCTTCTCCTCCATGGTTCATTAACTGTTTCAGTTCAGACACCAAGTAACATGTAAGATATTTAAAAAATGGTTTGCAGCAGGACCAGAGAGAGGAGCTTAAAAAAGTCAGTGCCTGCAGACATTATTCGATTGTTAACACCACTGTAGAAGACAAACTGTAAGTATAGTTTAGGACACGCTGCACTGATCTTGCTGTTTACAAGCAGCAACAGTGTGGTTGGTGGAAAATCCAGACGTAGCGGGTTTTAACCCTTCATTTCCTGTTTACCATGTATGTCCTCTCTGCTCAGACGATCTGTGCTAATTCTCGTCATTGTGCCGTTTCTTCTTGTGTCACAAAGGGCCACATGTGAGACTTCGCTTTGATTCACCACCAAAAACTTTCATGTACAAATAAGTGCAAAAATCGAGTCCCACTCTGAGTCAAACTTTGACTTTGAGTTCGCATTTATTTTTAGTTTCTAACCCATCAACCTCACAAAGTCATTTGACTACTTCCCCATTAAATGTTGAAATTTGCTGTTGTTAAATGCACCCTGTCGTAACTTTGACAGAGATCTGATTTAAAGTAGATAGAAAATAAATCTGGTTTCATGGGTTTTCTCACTAGATAACACCAAGAACAATAACTAAAATCCATATTTCAGCAAAAGTAACACTGCACCCTACAGCACTAATGAATTAGGAAATAATATGGTAATCACAATAGGAAGAAGTGCTAACTTCTATTATATAGTCTTATGTTGTCTTTTACTGCAAAGAAAATGTATTATAGAGGATTGTGAGTTTAAGCACGCTTTATTTTCTGTTATTTGCACATGTGCATTTTATGTGGTGTGCAGTAAAGGCTATGTAGTATGATTGGCAGCATAGAAACAGTGAAAATTGAATGTTCTTCTGCCTTACAACAAGTTCTGGCTTCCTATTGCATTATATTGTGAGTGAAACAAAAAATAGACCAGCGATAAAGTGACCTCATGGAGGAACTGTACATTACTTCAGTTGTATACATTTAAAGCAGAATGTAAACAGGTTCAGGGAACATGACCATTAATTCTTAGCATTTTTGTGTGTGTCTGCAGAAGCTGGAAGAGCAGGACAAGAAGGCTTTAAATGTGAAGGAGCAGCTTCAGAGAGAGCACCGCTACCTCAAACGCCGCCTGGAGCAGCTCTCTGTGTCCGGATCCGTGGAGCGCATTCGCACTGACAGCATGGGCTCCACCATCTCCACCGACTCAGAGCAAGGTAGGCTGGCCTTAAAAAGTGAATCAGTGGCACTAAAAAGAAGTATCGACCCACTATAGATCCTTTTTTGTTCTTTTTTTGTAAGTTCTCTCATCTTTGATGACAACCCCATCCACGTATACCTTTCTGGATTGCACATAGACGTGTGCCATATTATTAGACTGTAAATGCCCTCCATGAGCGACTGTCAAGTGTGGCTGTTTGGAACAGCTCGTTCTTTGTGTCGCAGACTTCACTGTAGTGCTTAGTTTGGACTGTTGAGGTATGTTTACTAATCCTGGACGAGGTAGCACACATGCAGTTGTTTATCAATGGATGGGGATTATCTGTTGGAGCACAAAGATCTGCCTGTTTGCTCGGAGGTAATGGCTGCCTAAATCCAGGTTTAATCCACAGGCACAGCGGGCTCCCTAATAAATATGCCCACATATTGGTTTGGTGGAAATAAACAATTTCCTCCCTCTTGGTCTGTTTCGAGCACTGCTGAAAATAACCTATTTTCGTTTCTTCTTGTGCGCAGAGGTGGACATTGAGGGCATGGAGTTCACGCCTGGCGAGGCAGATAGCGTGGACAGCATCAGCGACGGCGAGGAGGAGGACCAGTACAGCCTCCAGAGCAGCTCCAGTGACACCAGCTACACAGGCACACATTCCCACAGACTGCAGCCACACCACTGTTAGACACCCAGCGGCCATCCATTTCTCGACCAGCTTCCTCACCCATGCTTCCCTCGCCTCACCCTACCTTTCCCCATTTGCATTCACCTACGCCGCCCACTACCTACACCAGACAAGACCACAACGGCGGTACTCTCCGAACCTGTTTATCGTTCCCAGGAAGCCCAGGTGGCTGAAATGCCACTAAAGCATTCCTGACTTTTCCTCCCCTCTCTGACCACTGACCCTACCTCACCCTACTGAACCCGCCTGAACCCGGCCCTCCTTACACGCCCTGCCCTTTTACTGCCCTCACAACCCGTAAAAAGAGCCGTCGTCGGCTCTGAGAGCGCAGAGCAGAGTTTGTAGTTTTTATCTGAGAATTCTCTGGTAAGGTGGACAGCTTTGACCTGTTAATCAGGAGGGAGAGAGTTGAGCTTCAGTCATTTCCACATGGCAGTAACACACAATGGAGGCTTTCCACTAAGTTTTTCATGTAAAGGGCAAAGCAGTTCTGTTTTTTCTGTAGTATGTGCAACATTGGGAATCTCAAAAGTCATTTTCATCACACAGATTCTTCCTTTTACACAACAGGATTTGCAGGAGTTGATATTGCAGGTGTCCTGCGGGTTCCTTGAAACATTCGATTGCTGAAAAATGATGAAAGCTTAGAGGAAGAGTTTCTCGTTTGGAGGGAATATGCTCATTCTCTTTCTTGGTGAGAACTTGATGAGAAGAAGAAACCGTGTGGGGGGGCTGCCACCACCTGAGCTCACAAATTAGAATGTTATACATAAGAAGTTATCTTTGAAAAACCCAATATGTAAACCGTTTTGCTTCACTTTTGTGCACGTGCAGCTTCACAGTCACTGTGCACATACGAGAGCGCCGTCGATCTTCTCCTCAAACTCTCCACAAAAAAGTGAATAGGTGACCCCTTAAATTTCCAGCTTCTTAGGGACTTAAAAGAGGACATTTTCCAACAGCAACTCTAAATGTAGTCACATCAGGCTACCACCTGAATAGGTTTCAGAGCTGTAGCAGAGCAGAAAGAATGTAAATAGATGTACAGTTACTGTCCAAAACCTTCATGTCTCCCTCTGGTTGGATCGCCTAACCACTACTCCACACTACTGACCACTACACTATACCACCCTATGGTGTGGATGGACTACTATGTCAAATGGAAAATAAAAAAAGAAAAAAGAAAAGGAGTTTCCTCACAACTAAAAACTCCTTACCGATTGATTCAAAGCTTGTCTTTCCTTCTCAGTAGCTAATTGATGTAGCAATAAAGACGAGAGGTGGGTGCTTCCTCTGCGTGTTTAATTGATTCTGGTGGACCATGAGGTTTTATGGGAGACTTTTTTTTTTTTTTTTTTTTTTTTTTTTTTTTTGGCAATTTTTTTTTTTTTTTTAAAATATTTT
>VUQI01001701.1:0-13453 GCA_015106735.1 Paratilapia polleni | reverse complement strand
GTCCACATTTAACTGTTTTACTCTTTGGTGCAGTTGAGGATGTTATACTGTTCTTTCTTTGGAAATTTTTGTGCTTAATTTGTTTTTTGCTGATTTTTGGTTTATTTTTTGGTGGTCTGGGAACAGACACAGTCTCTACAGGGATGGGGTTTTGGGGGGATGGCAGGAGGAGAGAAGCTTCAGAGAGGCGTGTAAGACTGCAACTCTGCTTCCTGGTCCCAACTCTGGATAGTCACATTTTGGGGGGTTTAATAAATTCGGCCATATTTCTAGAAATGAGAGCTGCTCCATCCAAAGTGGGATGGATGCCGTCTCTCCTAATAAGACCAGGTTTTCCCCAGAAAGTTTCCCAATTATCTATGAAGCCCACCTTGTTTTCTGGACACCACTCAGACAGCCAGCAATTCAGAGAGAACATGCGGCTAAACATGTCACTCCTGGTCCGATTATAAAGAAAATAAAGAATCAAATAAATAAGAAATCAATTTTAAAAAATTTAGCTTTAACCCCTTGTTTAAAGAAGATAAGTTTTTACTGTTTTTAAATAATTCTTAAACATATCTTATAAACTATGTCTCGTAACTGTCTGACTTCTTTAACGCAGTCACAGAATTTTAATATTACAACAGGTCATGGGTTTCTTCTTATTTGAACTTGTCACAGTAGCATCATGAAGCAGCCTTCATCTAAATGTTCAAAATACGTCTGTGTGACACACTGAGGAACCTACTGATCAACAACCTTTCACAATATTCATGTAATTAAGCCTTTCAGTGTTTACAGAGGCACACCAAAAATGAACTGTTTAGGGCCTCTAACGTCACTTGCATGGACAGAAAGCCTGACTGAACATGCAGATGAGGAATCTGCTCATTTGTGCCACAAAAATGTTTGAGTAAAACTAAAAAGAACCAAAAAAATGACAGATTTTTTTTTTCTTTCTATAGCATTTAACTAATGTTGTCTGAAGCTTGGTGAGTGGTTAGCAGGGCTCCTTGGTGCATGTATCACTTTAAGGAAAATATTAACTAATTTTAAATTTGATGGCAGCAACACATCTTAAAAGAGTTGGGACAGGGACATGTTTATCCCTGTGTAGCATCCTCTCTTCTTTTACAACAGTCTGTAAACATCTAGGAACTGAGGAGACTAGTTGCTGGACTTTTGGGAGACGAATGTTGTCCCATTCTTGTCTGATACAGGATTCCAGCTGCAGTCCTGGATCTTTGTTGTATTTCTGGTTTCATGATGCACCAAATGTTTTCATTGGTGAAAGGTCTGGACTGCAGGCAGGCCAGTTCTACTATGAAGCCATGTTCTTGTAATAGATGCAATATACAGTCTAACATTGTTTTACTGAAACATGCAAGAACATCCCTGAAAAAGACATCATCTGGATGGGAGCATATGTTGCTCTAAAACCTGTATATACCTTTCAGAACTGATCGTGCCTTTGCAGATCTGCAAGCTGCCAGTTCCATAGGCACAAATTCATCCTCATACCATCACAGATGCAGGCTTTTGAACTGAGCACTGATAACAAACCCGATGGTCCCTCTCCTCTTTAGTCAGGAGGATGCAGTGTCCATGTTTTCCAAAAAGAATTTCAAATTTCAATTCATCTGACCACAGAACAGTTTTCCACTTACCCTCAGTCCAGCGTTTCTGGATCATGTTCACATATGGCTTCTTCTTTGCATTTGTGGATGACATCTTTACTTCTGAGAAACACTGCCTCTCTAAGATGCTCTTTTCATACCTAATCATGTTACTGACCAGTTGCCAATTAACCTAATTAGTTGCAAAATATTCCTCCAGCTGTTTCTTTTTAGTACCACTTACTTTTCCAGCCTGTTGTTGTGCCCATTTCAACTTTTTTGAGACGTGTTGCTGCCAAGGTTTTCTTTAAATGGTAAATTTTCTCAGTTTAAGCACTGATGTTTTCGATGTTCTATTGTGAATAAAATATGGGATAATGAGATTTACAAATCATTGCATTCTGTTTTTATTTACATTTTACACAGAATCCCAACTTTTTTGGAAATGGGGTTGTATGTACATTATGTTGCTAGTTTAATATTTAAATTAGAAAATAGTCAAGGTTTGTTTACATTTATGACTGTTTTGCTTTCTTTGGTTTTGACACCAATAATAACATTCTGATTGTGAATTGAATGCATGTCTCCAGCTCGTCCTGTAAATTGTGTCAGTTCTCGATTGGCTTGCACTTATGTTAATGTGACCTCTTGTAAAAACAATATCTCTGTCCCATTAGGACATTATTAGTGATGCAGGAGTGTCAGCTCATAACTGTTTAATTAAAAACTAAGAAAAAGAAAACGGGTCACTTTTATGACACCTGAGTAGATTTGTGCATTGTGCCACTAAGGTATAACTTTAAACAACAATTTAAACAGATGACTTCACTCCCAGTTCAGCTGTCATGATTAGATAAATCAGCTATAGCGACTAAAAGTGCTGCTTTTTGTACAAGCCTGAAAAGATGTTTATTTCTGCTGTAAAGTTGAGCATTTTAACACAGCAACTTTATGGCAAAAATAAACACATTACTTGCTGTGGGCTCCAAAACTAAGTCATCTGTGGGGACCTGTTTGCCTCAAGTGGCCATTCAAGAAACTGCAGTAGAAGTGGAAGGTTTGTTATATTACATTTGTTACATTTTGTCATTTCACCTATTAACTAAAACCCCACCGACCTGCCACTGAGGACAAACCCACTGCTGTGCATCTAAACATTGTTTAAACTGCATTCACATGTCACTGAATGATGATCACATTAAAAAAAGACGAAAGAAACAACTGGAAAAAGAAGTCTCCTTATGTACATATAGTTTCTGAGATTTCTGCCTCCACTCCCATTGCACTGAACCTTTTCACGTTAACTCAGAGTCTGTCTCTTTTCATTTCAATTCCTCCTATGTTTGTTTTCTAAACCACATGCCTGATTTATGTTTACACTGGAATAAGGTAATATGTGTAGTGAACATCTCACTCACCTCCTCTTGCAAGGGTCCACTGAAAAGTCAGGACCACCAAAAACACGACACATTTGATCTCAGTCATTATCCTGCTTAGTTTCATGCTGCTGTGTGAGCGTTCGAAAGGTGAGCAGAGACATGGGGCTCACATGAACTCTCACCCAGCTGGTCTGCTGCTTGTGGCAGTTTAGTGTGTTCACTGTAATAAGATCACAAATCAGCCTTCACCTGAATGTCCAAATACTTGTGTGTGACACACCGAAGCACAAGTTCATCAATAAACTTTTGCAATCTTCATGTAGTTAAACTGTTCAAAGTTCACATAGAGACACACCCCAGAATAAGAAACATTAACTGTTTAGTGGCTGTAACGTCACCTGCACTGACCAATGAAGTACCTGCATGCATGGCTGGACTCCTTGCTGCAGAAAAGGGACATTTTGGAAGAAAGTCCAGTTATGTTTACTCTGAGTCTAACTGTTTTCTTTCATTGTAGAATTGTGGTGGTGATCTGACATTGACTTGGGTTCTCAGCCCTCTGATGAAGAGGTAACCCACTGAGGTAACCCTTTTTGTTAGGTTTAATGTGGAGCATGCTACTGACTCAGCCTAATATCTAACTTCTAGCAGAAAGACCCTGTTTTACATCGCCCCTGTCTGAATCTGACTGCAAAGCCAGCCAACTCTTTCTGTGCAACTTTAAAGCAGACACCTTATGCTGAGCAAGATAATTTGTACAGGTGTGGTAAAAGTAGGAGGGAAACTCCCTCTGAGGTAGTTTTACTCATTCATAAAATACAGTCATGCCACGTTTCAGCTGTCAGATTTCCAGCCAGAGTGCTTTTGTTTGTTTGTTTTTCTTTTTATATGGTGGGAGCTGTTGCAGGAGTTTATTTAGAGGCAGCTTCGCAGCCTAATAACAGCGATCTTTTCTTCATACGTCTTCACGTGTCTCTCCACCACCTCCTGCTGGAGAAAAAACGGGTAACAGCGATAATGCATTGTTAGACACTCGTGAAAATAAAATCAAAACCTTTGAATGATTTTTAATTTTTTGTGTTCTGGTGCATCACAGAACATTTACTGTCAAAATTGAGACTCATTGGTGGGTGAAAACAAAGCAATACAGGATTGTATATAAACATGATTTTAAAATTAAAATTTACATTCCTTAAAGTTACTGAAGTTAAAAACAGTGCAGCAAAACAGCTGCATCTTGATTATATAATTAAAGCTTGTTTAGACAGACTCAACAGTCTAATATTTTTCCCATGAAACTGCTGTCCAGATGTTTCAAGTTTCAAAACACAAAAGCATATTTACTTTTTATATATTTTGCTCATCCAAGTACAATTTTAAGGTACTATCCTTGAGTAGTTCTAGTTTTTACTTCCTCCTCCACATTTTAGATAGAAATTCTTAACTCTTTACGCCACACATCTGTCTGACAGCTGCAGTTCTTTGCCAGTAAAGAAAAACGCCAAGAGCCATGTTATACTTTAAAAATATTTATTTTAGTTTATTTCCTTCATATCAAGTTTATTTAAAAAGTGAAAAAGAAAATTTTCCTGTTTTGAGCTCTAGCTCACACGGACACTGATTTGTGGAGTAACTGTTAAACAAAACAGAACATGATGAAATTGTAGGAAAACAGTATTCCTATAAGAGAAACAAAAGAAAACCTTTTTTCATGAGACTGAGTTTAAACAGTGTAAAGAGGAGACTAATCCAGCTAAACCACTGAAAACAGTAAGTCTATGAAGTATCACAGTATGTTTCCTATTAAATACGAGCACAAGAATTAATGATAGAAAAACATCTCTAAAATAATGAGGAACTGTGTCATCTAAAATGAATTAATCAGTTACTTCTTTGCTTATTTACACACGTAACACCTGCAGTAAAAGCTGTAACTCCTCACCGTTTGCTTTTGATTGCTACAAAAAAGACGTCAAACCCTTTCCTTCCAAATAAATTAATAATTTATTCCAAATAAATAAATCAGTGAAAAGTGACGCATGAAAATCTCACTGGTATTGGTAATCTAATGCAGCATTTTCTTCACCGAGTTCATTTCTACTGTATATTTATTATTTTTATGTATCAGTAGCTCAGTTGTGTAACTTAGTTTTTAACCTTAAAACTCTGCTTCTGTTCAAAAAATTTCACCCAGTCCTCTTTTTTTTTTAATTCCTGCAGTTTCACTTAAATTGTTTTTTTTTTTGTTTTTTTTAATGTAAAAATGTCTGACTGGAATGTGGAACTGATCTGACCAGTGGAGGGCAGCTGGATTAAACAGGATTTAACCCTGGTCACCCCTTTTTAAAAAATGTGTTTCTCATAAACATTGAACTTTCAGATGTAACAAAGTTAAAAATAATAATAATCTGGGCTATTGTTTCACAGCTGTGTGACTTCCTTATATTGTTAGTAGTCAGTTAAGGTGCCAGCATCTGAACAGGGACTCAAACCAGCAACCTGGAGTTTACAAGTCAGCAGTTAACCTCTGCTCTTTGTCTCACCCAAGCTGCCCACCTAAACATAGCAGGACCTGGCAGTGGTATATTTCTAGTACACTACAAACACATCACGACTACTGTGTGATGATCCTTCTGTGGTCATAAAAGTGGGATCTTCTTCATCACAGAGTGCAGAATTTCTTTACCAAAGTTATTGGAAAAAGCCACCCTCAGCAGGAGCTGAAGTTCTGTTTGGTTATTAAAAACCAGCAAAAAGTGAGAATGATATGACCTCCACTGCACTTCCACTGGCTACTGTTGTAACTGAACAAGGACGGAAAATGGTCAGTAGCTATAAATACTCTGTGCAGCACATCGGCTTCTTTCTTTTGGAAATATGTTAAACTGCATTGTGTGTCAAATGAATTCAAATAAAAGTAACTAAAAAAAAAAGATATAGCTAAGCTGATGCTGAAGTTGTGCAGTCTCACTTTCATCTGATGTTGACACTAATAGTGTCACCTAAAACTATTTCAGTTTCATGCCGAAGCACAGACAATATCATGATATGCATTATTGCCTTTTTTGTAATAAAAATATTATACTTCTTTTTGACAAGCACCCCCTCCCACAAGTCTCTGAGGGTATGTATTATGGCCCAGAGCACCACATGGTATAGCTGCAAGAAACGTCTTTTTAACGTTAATTTCTTTACTTAAGTTTTTCACCTGTTTTGCAGACAAATCAAAGCTGCCTCTGTACTCTGAATCAGCTTCTTTTCCTTCTTCTTTTGGACTTTTTGTAGCCTTTATTATGAGAGAACAGTTGAAAGTGGACAGGAAAGCTAGGAGAGACCCCGGGGGAAAGACACACATCAAATGGCCCGAGGAGGATTCAAACCCAGGCCTCTGCAATAGCCTTGAAGCATATGGGTCACCTGCTCAACCCAGTGAGCTATGCTGGTACTCCTTTTTCTGTCTTCTTTACCGTCTAGTCTGTTGAACACCTGAAGTTCAAAGATCCAGGAAGCAGCTGGAATGATTCTCCAAATATTTATGGTAACTTTTATAAAACTAACAGTCAATTGCATCAGTATCAGAACATGAGGAGGAGAGAGAAAACCACGCAGCATGTCATGAGCAGGGGTTTGTTGCCAGAAAAATCTCTTTTGCAGTGTAGAAACAGTTTAGCTCAAAGCCTCAGTTTTAGTGTTCTTGTTCTTCAGTGGAAGTGTGTGTTAGTAATGGCTCCAAATCACTGATTAGAAGGTCTTCATCAGTGGGTTTATCATCTCGGAAAGTTCCTGCTAGTTGAGCTGAGAGCCAAAATTATTTCAGCTTCCAATGTAATACTGGTCTATTTTGGCCTTACTGTAATCAGAAAGAAAAAGGTGTCACTTCCTTAATTACTGGAAGACAAAATGCATTTACTTTGCAGCACATTCATCAGAGGTCATTTAATCCTTCAGTCCCGGAGCACAAGTTAATTCATCTTGAGTTTGTTGTCACAAATTTCTTACCTTTGCCCAACCACACTCAGGACTGTGCAGCGTTACCAGAGTCTTGATATTCATCAGTAGACTGATTGTTGAAAAGATTCAGAGGTACTGATTGTTCTGATTGTTCTATGTTAAGATGAAAATAACAAAAGCTTTAAAAACATATATTCATTATAAAGAAGAGTTTCTGTAGAGTAAAATTAGTCAGCACAGCAATCAGGACTCCTTTATTTGATTTTCTGTTTTATCCTCATGTCTATGAGTTTAATGTTTTCATATCGTGGATGTTGTTGAACTCTGCTTCAGTCTGATACACTCTGATATAATCTGACATAAGCAGTTAAATTAGCATCATTGTAGACACATGGTTGTAACTTCATGACAACAATACTGTTCTTAAACATGTTCATTTATAGAGTGTACTTCATACAAGAAGAACATTTTAACACAGAAGATTTACTTCTTACTTGACCCTCTGGTGTCGTTTTCTTGTTGCTCTGAGAAATATTTGAAAAATATCATAATCAATACAACAACCTAAACAAAATTAATCAAAGAGTGAAGGCAGAATGTCATTTTACCTGTTTGTTTTTTCTTTTTAAAGTGTACTACCAGGCTTACTACTACTACTGCTGCTGCTGCTGCTGCTGCTACCAGAATGGGTATAATCACCCTCACGTTAACATCTTTTGAATTCCCTGAAACAGAAAGAGTCAGTTAATCGAACTGTTTGCATTTTTTTCTTGTCATACATATTTTACAGATAATTGGCATATTTTTGCAAAGAGTTACTGAGTTCTAGACTCAAGCTACCTTACCTTTCCTTATCCTCACAAAGCTGGTTGTTATTTCCATCTCCTCAGCATCACTGAGTTCACACGTGTACGTTCCCTCCTGATCTGAAGATAAGTCCTGCAGTGTGAGGCTGCCTGACTCTGAAACCTTTTTCACATGGTGCTTCCACTCCTCTGAGACTGTAGTGTTAGTCAAAGTTTTGGTCAGGATGATCTGACTGTGGTTGAATCTCCAAACAAGATCTGAGAGGTGAGTCTTTGAGGGGTTGCAGGAGATTGTCGTTTCATGGTTTAGCCCATCTTGAGAAGCTGACGTTGAAATATTATTACAAAAACCCAGAATAAAATAATGAAACATTCAATAATCAAACATCCGAATTATTGCAAGTTACTCAATTTTCTGTTTAATTGATAAATTGACTAAACTTCATAATTTATAATCTTATAATATGTCTTTAATGGAAAGTCTGAATTTGTAAAATAACATAAATAATGCTGCCATGAAATGGAAATACTGTTGTAAAATACCTCAAATTTGCACTCAGTGTTAGTTACTAACACAAATGCTTACTTGGTTTAAGCAAAGCGGCCTTTCTCCTGTTACTGCGAGTGCTGATGGTGCAGCTGAAGGTCAGATCAGTATCACTGTCTGAAAGTATCAGAGAACTACTGATGTTGTAAAGCTGCTGCTCAATCTGCTGGATTTTTGTGCTGTTGGAGGTGATGCTGGATGGAGGTCTGGTGGACCAGGTGAGCTCAGGTTCAGGGTAGACCCCCTCCGAGCTGCAGGTGATCCTGTTTCCTACCTGCTGAATGTTCACTTTACGTATTGGAGCTGCAAAAGAAGAAAAGGAAAGCAGGGTTTATAGTTCACACATTTTTAGGTGTAGGTCCTGTTTGTAGTTTTTTTTTGTTTTGTTTTTTTACAATCCCTTTGGCACTACTCTCAGAACCTGGATGTCATTTTTTCAAAACTCTCGACACAAAACTCACAACTGATGATAAAAATGCACTTTTTTCAAAACTCTAACAGTTTCCATTTGCTTGGATATAATACACATAAACCAAATATCATCTGAAGTGAAATCAGCAGTTCAAAAAGACACAACTTAACATCAAAGTATTTGCATTTGAGATGACTCTTCATTTCATTAGAGTGATTTAACTCTCAGCTGATACAACTGCTCAAAATCATAAGTAACTGTTACATCCCTTTAAAACATACTTTTTTGGAAACTCAGAAGCAACATCCCGTCTTCATATCATAAAGATTTCAGGATAACAAGATCCACTGACACCAAACTGTTACGGATGATTGATCTCAACTTGTGAACAAGTATAAATGAGTTCTATCCACAGCAACATAGCGATACTGTAACATGGTGCAGGCAGGCGGTCAAGCAGAATATGGTCAGGGGAATTTCAGAGGCCACCGTCAACGTACTGGGACAACATGGGGCTGATATCACGGTGCGTGCAGCTATATCAGAAGATGGTGTGATGCAGACCTTGTATTGGCTCATACAACACACAGCTCCTTGTAGCTTGATGAACTAATTCTGGTCTGCAGATCTGCTGGTGTGGCCTATATTATTGTGAGGGAGGATGTCAGGCTCCCCCATGCTCAGCTGGAACAGGCATGGTTTCAGGCCCATCCAAAATTCACCACTGCATATTTGCCCCGATACACTTCTTTCCTCAGCCTGATTTGACGAATTCATCTCCTTTTTTGTTTTTCTTTTTTGTTTATTTGTTTGTTTTTCTTTTTTTGCCGTTCTCTAGTTTTTTATGTTGTTGGGTTGGTTTTGTTTTGTTTTTTGCAGCAAATTGTTTTCTTTTAAAGGGAACCTGTGTTGGGATTTGCAGTGTATTTCATCAGTGAACTTCAGATTTGTTCAGGGATTCCACTGCGTCTGTGGTATTCTCGCTACTGGTCCTTTTACAGCGACATTGCCTGTAGCACCATTCTGAAACACACATGCATCACATATTCTGTACTATAATATCTAATGGTCTTATGAAGAACTAAACAGTGACACTATTGGTGACCTAAAGAAATGTTTCCACGATTCTGTAAGTGCAAATATGAATGCAACAACCTGTGTTATAGAGTTCTGAAAAATAACATCCAGGTTCTGAAACTAGTGCCAAAATCATTATTAAAAAAAACTGTGAAAAAGATATTTGTACAGAAATATAATCAAGTGTTACTAAAAACATAATATTATAAATATTACTTTTGGAATAAATAGAAAAATAGAAAAATATGTATACCAAGTGAGAACATGAATTTCTCGAATGAATGTATTGTGTGTGTCTCATACCATCTATTTCTAGGTTGATAAATGACTCCTTGTTTCCCTTTATGGTGCTGGTATAGCACTTATATCTGCCCTCATCCTGACCCTTCACCCCTCTCAGCAGCAGTGAGGCATTTCCTGTGGAGATCTGGTCATTGAACAGTGATGTCCTGCCTCTGAAGTGCTGGTCCTGGTTTGCCAGCTGGTCTTGATTGTGGTAGAATGAGTGGACAGAAAGCTCTCCGACTGACACTTTTTGCCAGTGGATGACTACATCAGTGCCGCCCTCATAGCTGCAAGGCAAGATGCATTTCTCCATGAAGACACAGGATACCTTTGTATCTGCAACATTAAGAGACAGCATTAAAGTTCAGCCTTATAGAAGCAACTCTTGACAGTGAAATGGTTGTTGAAGTGTGCTTACTTGGCAGTTATTCTGAAGCATTGTCTAAATTTAATTTCAGTAATAAATAAATAAATAAATGGCTGACCTTACACAGTCAGCATTCAAAATTGGTAAAAATTTCTTAAAAAGTTCACTGAGTTTGACCATGCAGACTAGGGGACCTTTGTTGACCTTTGACACTTAATAGCGAAGCAGTGGCACATCAGATCAGATCAGATGTCTATGAGCATGTTTCATTGTAATACATTTCAACAACCTCAAAAGTTAAAGTTTTCAAGTATTACACAAGAGGAAAAAAAAGTATAAATAAAGTTAAATGTGCCTTGGCAAAGTCGGAGTAACTGCTTCTTTATGTAAGATACTAAATATAGAGGGTCAAACTATAGCTTAATTAACCACCGATGACATGATTCTTGTAAAAGAAATCTGTTTCTAAAGTTTTAAGAGCTTTAAAGGATTGTAGGTGAACCGGTGAGGATACATTCCTGCACACTTGCATAATGACAGCTAAGCATATTTTCTTAGGAAACCAGGTAGCAAACAGTAGGTAGCAGAACCTGTAGTACAACCAGCTATCAATGTTCAGGGTTTTAAATTCCTGATGACAGCAGCAGCCAAAGAAAACAAAACAAAAACACATAGTTAAATGCACTACCTGTGCTTGCTCTCGCAGCTCAGATTATAATATCATGGAGTGTTTCCATACATGTTTTCATTTAAACATTCTTATTTCTCATAATTCTGAGGCCTTGAAAACTTGCAAATATGACAAATTTATTTTCTCCCTTCTTTTATATGAAGGATATTGTGAATTTCCCAACAATGTAACTACTAAAGGTTTAGTTAACTTAGCATATCTTAGACTGAAGGCCATTTAGAAGCATTTAACACCACCACCACCAAAATTAATTTACTATATACATACACTGTATAGTGTACATTATACACTACAAACAGTAAAATGCTTTATTTAAAAAAATGATATACAGCATGTATATCATGCATGTATAGAATATATATTTCTCCAAATGGACAAGTTCCAAGATTCGGGCCAAAGATCAGAAGGGTTTCGTCTTCTTCTAAATCTGTGCCCTCCATCTTGGGAGATGAAAGATAAATCTGACAGCTGCCAATGAACAAGTTTAAAAAAGGAATTCTGATGGTGCATACCCCATACCACAATGTTCAAGGTTGCATATCACTGCCCTCTATCTTCCCTCATTTCCTGTCTACCCAAAAGTCCCCAAAAAGTGCTATTTAAAAATGTCATTTAAAAAAAATATGACATATTAAAAAAAAGATGTGAAAAAACAACTTCTGTTACACAAAACTTTAGATTTTTCTGACTTTACTTAAAGGACACATATTTTTATTTCTAATTATAAGTATTGCAGTTTTATTCTAATTAAAGTTCCTACAGAAAGTTACAGTACAGGCTTGTCTGTTTAAATAAAGGCTCACCAACCTGCCAGTGAGACCAAACACACTGCTGTGAGACCAAACATTGTTTAAAGCACATTTACGTGTAAATGAATGATTACATAAAAAAGTGAAACATTAGAAAAGGAAGTCTCTCTATGTACACTTAGTTTTTGAGATTTCTGCCTCCATGCCCACACACTGAGCCTTTTGAATTTAACTGAGAGGTTTCCTGGTATGTTTGTTTTCTTAGGTTAAAACCACACAACTGTGATTTCTGTTTAAATAAGCTGATGTGTGCAGTGAATGCCTCACTCACCTCCTCTTATCCACTGAAAAGTCAGGACCACCAAAAACATGACGTGCTTGAACCCAGTCATTATCCTGTTCAGTTTCATCTGCCTACTGCTGCACAAGTGTGCAAAGAATGAGTAAATGTGAAGAGTCGCATAACAGAGCTCATCTAACTGGTCTGTATCTTCTGATAACCAACTGCCTACTGTGATTGAATCACGAGTCATCTAGATGTTTGAAATTCTTTTGTGGGACAAACTGAGAGACCTGTTAGTCAAAATCTTTTAAGTTTTAAAAGACACACTTCTAGATTAGCCAACATTAACTATTTCTCATTTCACCTCCACTGACAGCCTATGAACAAATAGAGGAGACGTCTGCTACTCTTTCACTAAGAGTAGAAAAGCGCTTTATAAATGCCAGACCATGGACTGAAAATTCACCCCTATACTAAGCTAGCTGGGCAGGTTTGGTGAGACCAACCCCACAGTCTGAACCAGGATGTAAACATGTTATTACTGCTGCGAAGATGTAATAAACATTGACCCTGTTTAAGATCATTCTAACAGACTGTACTGAATATTAATGGTAGATCTGTATCTATATCACAAGTTGTATCGATATTAAACCACTGGCAGAGCCCTAAATTTAGGCTCTGGTTGAATTACCTTTATCAGTCAAATTGGGAAACACTGATTAAAGCCATGCACAGTATATAAATATATAAGTAATGCATGTGAAAAAAAGAGACTTGTCAATAAATGTAGTAAACTTTTGTTATTAATATATTTTCCACAGGTAAGTCTCCCAAATTTTAAATATTTTAAAATTTTTTACATGTATGGCTGGGATATACAGCTCCGGAAAAAATTAAGAGACCACTGCAAAATTATCAGTTTTTCTGATTTTGCTATTCATAGGTATATGTTTGAGTAAAATGAACATTTTTGTTTTATTCTATAAACTACTGACAACATAACTCCCAAATCCCAAATACAAATATTTTCATTTAGAGCATTTATTTGCAGAAAATGAAAAATGGTCAAAATACCAAAAAAGGTCCAGTGTTTTCAGACCTCAAATAATGCAAAAAAACCAAGTTCATATTCATTTTTAAACAACACATTACTTACTAATACTAATACTAGTTTTAACTTAGGAAGTGTTCAGAAATCAATATTTGGTGGAATAACCCTGATTTGCAATCACAGCTTTCATGCGTCTTGGCATGCTCTCCACCAGTCTTTCACATTGCTGTTGGGTGACTTTATGCCATTCCTGGTGC
>VUQI01001700.1:83900-94769 GCA_015106735.1 Paratilapia polleni | reverse complement strand
CTGGCAACCGCCAAACCCAGACTCGTCCATCGGATTGCCAGATGGAGAAGCGTGATTCGTCACTCCAGAGAACACGTCTCCACTGCTCTAGAGTCCAGTGGTGGCGTGCATCCGACCCTTTGCATTGTGCTTGGTGGTGTAAGGCTTGGATGCAGCTGCTCGGCCATGGAAACCCATTCCATGAAGCTCTCTACACACTGTTCTTGAGCTAATCTGAAGGCCACATGAAGTTTGGAGGTCTGTAGCTATTGACTCTGCAGAAAGTTGGTGACCTCTGTGCACTATGCGCCTCAGCATCAGCTGACCCTGCTCTGTGATTTTACGTGGCCTACCACTTCGTGGCTGAGTTGCTGTCGTTCCCAATCGCTTCCACTTTGTTATAATACCACTAACAGGAATTCACTGAGCTCCTGAGAGCGACCCATTCTTTCACAAATGTTTGTAGAAGCAGTCTGCTTCTACAAAAGTGCTTGAATTTATACACCTGTGGCCATGGAAGTGATTGGAACACCTGAATTTAATGATTTGGATGGGTGGGTGAATACTTTTGGCAGTATAGAGTAGCTTTACACCCCTTCATGGCATTCCCAGTGGCCTCATTCAGTGGGATAAAGTGCCCTGTCACCTGTAAAAAAAAAAAAAAAATTGCTCAGACATAGTTTGAAGAATCAAACACATATTTAAAATGTTGCAATGGTCACCAAATTCACAATCCAGCATCTGTGCTCAACCTCACCAACTTCCATCCATTTTCTTAACTGCCTATCTAATTCAGGGTCATGGGTTAGAGGCATGGCTAGAGCCTATACCAGCTGTCATAGGGCCAAAGGCAGGGTACACCCTGGACAGGTGGCCAGTGTGTCTCAGGGCTAACACAGAGAGACAAACAACCATTCATCCTCACATTCACACCAATTTGGAATCTCCTGTTAACCTAACGTATGTCTTTGGACTATGGGAGGAAGTTGGAGTACCCAACTACTGCACCACTGTTCTTTACCAGCCTACAGGACTTAAAGGATCTGCTGCTAATGTCTTTGTTAACTTAGTTTGGTTAAACCCTTCAGAAGTCTTGATATCTCCATGGGTCAGAGCTGTTCTGAAGGCATAAGATGTGGGTTTTAATGTGTCAGGTTGGTGTAAAATTCTCTTGAAGTTCCTATACTGTAGCTGTTGTTAAATCTTTTGCTAGGCTATAAAGTATAGGCAAGTTCAGTGGGTGCTTCTTGGAAATGCAATTAACAATAAACAGACAAAGCCTAAGTAAGTTAAGATTTGGATGCACATCGATATTATGTAAAATATAATGGAAGCTTGATCACTATAATGAAACCCATTATGTCAATTATAAGATTTATAAGCTACCTACAGATCTTTGGATGGATAGCAAAGCTAATACTGAAAATAATCAAAGCTGCAATGTGATCCTGTTGACAAGTTTCAAGATGTATTAATTAAACTATATTATATCAATAATAAGCAATCACACAAACACATTTTTTCTTTAGTATATCTGAATCATTACACTCCACAACCCCAGACAACACAGAGAAAAGTATCAGCTTCCTCCCTCACCTACAGCACATGACCACTACACTCCTCACCTCACTATTGTGCGCTGCAGTGTATAATAAACCTTGTTTGAAGTACATTAACCTGGCTCACAACAATGGTAATGTGCACCCTGAGGGGGATACAGGCGTTATTGACTTCCTGGTCCTGGAATGTTTTTCTCCTCACTGTTAACTGAATTCACTTTAAGTTTGCAGCCACGTGTGTGTGAAGTGGATTTATGAAGGATATATCCTATTCTTTAAATGTATGAGTAAGGCTTGGCTGTTGATTACAGTTAGGGCTGGAGTACATTTGGGCCTTAGATGAGACATTAGATAACTGCATTCCTCCAGCTCGAAAAACAGTCCTGGAGTTTCTTGAATAACTCGAGGTCAAAATGCACATAATTTTATAAAAAGAAATTTAACTTTAGTGTCAAAATGTTCCAGAGGACAATCAACTTTAGTGGCGTGTCAAAAAAGTTTTATTTTTTTATGTGCTAATCAACTGAGGATTCATGTTGTATTCACAGTGGCACCATTTTACACAAATCACACAGCATGAGTTATGTAAAATCAATGACACCGCATGGATCAAGCATTCTTGTCTTTACAAATCAATTTCAATTGTCCAAGAGGGAGTAGTGTTATGAGCTGAAGCTCCTTTTGCACAGGAACTGCCTTAAGCACATGTTGCAGGTGTTAGTTGGGTGAGTTTTTACTTTTTTTTTTTTCTTTTTTATTAAAAATTAAAAATAAAAACAGAGGAAAATATGTGAGCAGCAACTGAACATGCACCTATTCAAATACAGTACAATACAGGTAAATCTGGGGGGAAAACCCCACAAATACTCTGTCTGACCATTATGATATCCACAACACATATGGGATGTTTGTGTGCTTAATTTTAGTTTCATTCGGGTTATTTAAGTAAAGACACCAACATGAGTGGCTACTGTCTGGTTTGTGCAGTAAACTGAAAATGTACAAATCTAATCAACTGATTAAAGCTTTTGGGTGGCAAGGGCACTATTCAATGAATATGCTTGAAAAGCAAAAGCTCCTCTATAAGCGGCATATTAGTGTGGGTTGGTTAGATTCCAATTATTCCAGTGCTCAGATTGAACGTGGGCGGAGCTATGCTCCAGCAACGTGAGCCCACCGGATTCCCTGAAAAATAAGAACGACAACGGTGTGACTTCACAGGTGCAGCGGGGTCAACAACGTGCGAGTCCGTTACAGGCTGTGCAGACACACACAGGTCCAATCGGGCACATTAAGTGAAAACACCTGTGTTAGTTAGGGAGATCAAGAGTTCAAAATTAAACAAACAAATCAAATAAAAATGAATAAAGCATGACATGAAAAGTGGATCATTGACATTGTGATATAATCCTATAAAATTTTAAGTCAGCTCATAAGCATTCCAAAATATTTTAACCTGCATCTTTTTCCAATTTCAAAATGTCTACAGTCGTTTTTTTCAGTTATAAAACAGCTATTCTTTTTTTTTTTTTTCATTTTATCTCATGCCAGTTTTGTCAGTTAATCAAGACAAGCTGGGCAGGGCCAGGTATGTGATTAGCTGTTGTTTCAGACTGAATGAGGAGACAGTTATTTGTGCAGCATGAGGTCACAGAGACTGTTTTTTTCCCCCAGGAGACAGAAATCGTTCACGTGTTCTGTACAGTAGTTTCTTAGCACTAAACAGCAAATAGTTTCACCTCACTCACTTATTGTTTCAGTTTTATTTGCTGTAGTGTTAGAGTTAGGTACCAAAACAACTTAGTTTGGTTAAGGGAAAAAACCCAAACAAACCCAAAACACGGTTTGGGTCAGAAAATACTCGTTCATAACATAAAGCCTGTATGCAGAAAAATGACACAAAGGGATCCTGACCAGTGAGCTGGCAGTGAAACTGCTCCCACTCTTGCCATGACCTGTGCAATCGCCTTTCAATTGAAAGTGGTCACCCACAGGTTGAGGGTATTGCACGCTCAGCCTTTAGGTGACCAGTTAGTTGCAGCACCTACTTGCAATCGGTTGCCGAATGAGAAAAAATTCAGTGCAATCACTGGGCAACCGCAAGGAGGTTGCCATCCCACACTAGGTTTACAGTAAGTTTGCATTTATTTTATTTTCTTAATCCCTTAACGTCAGAAAAATGATAAAGTTTTGGTGTTTGCACATATAATGGTATAGGTATCCACTACTGGAGTGTCCAAAGGACATCAAAACATGGATGGCCTTAAATTTTTAAAATTTCGATGAAAATAAAACTGAGGTCTTCGTGTTTAGACCCAGTAGTGTCTGTGCTGCTCTTTCCTTGGATCTGGGCCCTCTTCAACCATATGTTAAACTCACAGTGTCAAACTGGACTGCGAATTTAAACTAGATAAGCAGATAAGTTCTGTCATTAAAGTTAGTTTTTACCAGTTGAGGCTTTTATCCAAGGTCTTATTCATGCTTTTATCACAACGCATCTGGACTACTGTAATGCGCTTATGTTGGTCTTAGCAACGCTTCCCTTGCTCGCCTCCCTGTCCTGGCCTCCCTCCACTGGCTCCCTGTTCGTTTTAGGATCCATTTTAAGATTTTATTATTTGTTTTTAAAACCTTTAATGGATCAGCACAACCGTACATATCTGAGCTGCTGACTCCATATATTCCCTCAAGGTTGCTGAGATCCATGGACCAGGTGCTCCTGGCAGTCCCAAAAACCCGGCTGAAAACCAGGGGCCATCAAGCTTTTTCAGCTATCACCCCCAAAATGTGGAATGATCTTCCTGCCCACGTTAGGATGGCAGGATGAGAGTGGTGTGTTCTTACCTTCTATTTATTATTGTTTTTATTGTTTTATTGAGTTGCTGTGTGGTGTTTGGGTGCCTTGTACAGCACTTTGTCAAACTCTTGTTTTTAAAATGTGTTCTATAAATAAAATTGGATTGGATTGAATATAATGGTATAGGTGTTTTAAAATGATTTACACTATATGAATTGTGAGGATTTCAGACAATTTCTACTTTCTGGCTGATGCAGTTCAAAATACAGAATTTGGATTTGACTCTAATTGCGATGGTGAGTGTTAAGAGTTTATGGCACAAATAGAAACTACGAACAGAAACTCTTTAAATTACTAAAGATGACCTTTTTTTTTTCTCCAAAAGTCAACTGCTACTCATATTTACTCTGCTTGGGTTATGACTCTATTGGCACTGTTTTATCATCTGTCTGCTGTACCTTTCACAGTCCAGAGCCATTCACTGCATATTCCTACTGTGCAGACACAAACCATAGCCTCTATAAAGTCATCGACATTACATCATGTTACAGTCAAACTGACTGTTATGTTCATCAGTTTTTTGTCATCGTTGCTTTCTCTTTTACTTGTGGATGTCGTTTAAATAAAAACCGAAAACCAGTGTCTTATTTTCCAGATGTTTGAAAATTACATCCAAAATCTCTTTGTGGAGTGATATTATTTCTAGCAGCTTCTACAGATATTTCCTTAAAGCAACATATCCAAACCTGCATTGCATTGCATTAGTTAATGCATTAGTTAATGCAATGCAATGCAGGTTTTTTCCCCTTTTGATGGTTGTCTTCCCACTCTTTTCACTATTTCTATAATGGGATTCAAGTCACCCTAAGGACAAAAAGCACGTATTTATCCCTTTCACTTCAGTTTACGTTATAAAAAAAAAAAAAAAGAAATCCTGTTTCTGTGTTGTAATTATGTCATGTTCTGAAAAGCATTAAAGATTCATGAACCTTACAGCAAAAGGCAGTACATTTGTGGAAAACTATGAAGTTCAGCGCAGCTGCACCATTGTGGAAAGTAAACTTTCGAATTAGTTCACGCTTTCATAGCAAACACATGAAGAGACAAGCTTCTGGGCAGGTTAAATCCACAGAACTGTTTATCAAAATAAGCAGCCAGTCCAGAGTGGTCAGCCTATTGATTTTCCTGCCAAATATAATCTGTTTCACCATCATAAATCTGTGTCTGACATCTGCACAAAGCCCTATTTTAGCCAAACACTGCCAAGTAAGGCTGTTTATTCACCGATGGCCTGATAGTCTCCATGACAACGCTCACTACAATTAGACAACTGTAATCCCGCCTTCAAACATGCACACAGTTAATTATTTCAGCACAAAGTGAGAGGCAAAATGCGTAGAGGGTAGATAGAGAGGCAACTGTGGAATCCTGGCTGGCTGCTGTCACTCCTCCTCTTGCAGTGTGTGTGTGTGTGTACGCAGCACAGCCAGCCTTTAATGAGGACTGAACCAAAACTAAATAATAGGAAATGAAGGATGAGAATGAGAAACAAAAACAAAAGTGTACAGAGAAGTCTTTGTTTTCAGTATGCGTCTACTGAATACACAACATACCAAAGTGTCAGTTCACGCAAATCACACACACATGAAAACATTATTAATCAACTACCTCTATCAGCCATCCAAAAAGTTTTGGTTTCATGTGTTGTGCTTTCACCACAAACAAAAGGAATGGAATTTCAGTTGTGGTGCTGTGTGAAATAAAAACACAGCAACTCAACAACAGCAATTTCTCTCTGGGGGAAAAAAACCCGGACCGGTTTCTGCAGATAATGGACAAACACACTGTTTGTGACTTCCAGGAGAAGAAAAGTTCAGCTCATTTCTTTGTAGTTTGAGGCTTATATCAGGGAAATGTTGCACTGTACTTCATTGTTATTATCATCATTACTATTACTATTATTATTATTAATGCCCAAATCCAACATTGTGTTTCTTCCCCATTATGCGAGGGACAATGAGGAACAAAGATTTTTGCATTTTACTGTAGAATTTTGAATTATTCATTTGGCCACCACAGTGGATTTTAGTGCTTTCAGCTGTAATTCAAGGTGTTTTACAAAAGTTTTGCATTAACTGTTTAGGAACTACAGCCATTTTTTAATACACAGTCCCCCATTTTCTGAGGCTCAAAGTTAATTGGACAAACTGACGTAATTTTAAATGTAAGGATTGTTTTTTCAATACTTGGATGAAAATCTTTTGCGGTCAATGACTGCCTGAAGTCTAAAATCCATGGACATCACCAGATGCTGTGTTTCCTCCCTTGAGATGCTCTGCTAGGCCTTTACTGCAGCGTCCTTCAGTTGCTGCTTGTTTGTGGGACTTTCTGGATTCAGTCTTGTCTTCAGTAACTGAAAAGCATGCTCTGTTGGGTTGATATCAGGTGACTGACTTGGCCATTGATGAATACCCCATTTCTTTGCCTTGAGAAACTCTTTGTTGCTTTTGCAGTATAACTTTGGGTCATTATCCATTTGCACTGTGAAGCACTGTCCAATCAGTTTTGCAGCATTTGGCTGAATCTGAGCAGAGAGTATAGCCACTTTTGAAGCACCCAGTTTGGATTTTTTTGGTCCATTCTTTCTTTTGGAAAACCAGATGGTACCATATTTGGACAGGATTATAGAGCTGGAGAGCTAACACTCATGCTGACTAGCTGGCTTGGTTAGCAAGATGCATGTGATTCACTGTTATTTTAAATCAGATGCAAAGTTTGCCTTGTGAAAACATGCAGGCTTAAATCAAACTGCCATTCTTAAATGCCTAACTTTTCAAGCTAGGCATTGTAAGGTATTCCTTATGCGTTTTCTTGTAAAAAGTGCTGTTCGTGTTTTGAGGATTTAAAATCCTTACACACTTCTGTTCATTTACTCTTTATTTACTCATTCTTATTGATTTGATAAGGAAAATTAATAAGGAAATCCCAGTTTATTTTACTGGGATTTCATCATTCTGAGAACTCGGTTTACGTTAAACCAGAATGAACTCTACAATTACTAAACCACTCACAGATAGGTTAGGGTAATAGTACAATTTGAAATAATGAATTAATGGTTATCATTTTGGTCTGTCCTGTCAGATAAACTGTGTTTTCGCAGTTGTTAACTGTACATGCACTTCTGTTTTTCCACAGGATACAGCACCACATGCTTTCTTTCCTCCCCAACTTACTTCAAATGTTGACTCAGACAGCGCCCCATATTCCCAGGAAGCGCTCAACAAGCACCATTTGCTCCCGCTTGTACCGTGTTAACAGAAAAAATTCATTTGCCATGTATTGTTAAAATTTTTATTAATAGCAATTTATGTCACTCAGACAGGGCCTCTGCAGAGAAATAAAACATTTGGGCCTTGTATGAATCTATCACTCAAGTTGTCAAAAAAATTTGTTCTCATGCAATATAAATAGGCCCTGAGTCTTTGGGTAGAAAGATGGGATCTGTTTCTGTGAGGGCGACGGGCTGGCTGTTTAGAGACTCCCAGTAAAACAGGTCATGCTGTTCACATCATGAAGCCTCAATCACAAACAAATGTTTTATTTAAAGAGTCAAAGCGTTGTTTACTCCAGTCTGCTTACTCTCCTTCCCTTCTCTTCCTCTCCCGCCTGGGTGCGCTCCGTGTGTTCAGCACATTTGAATGCTGGAAGCATACTAAGAGGAAACAAAAACACTCCTGACAGGAAGCTCTACCCTGTCATGTAAAGGAACAAATAGGTGGGCATGTAGCTAAGTGAACAAATTGCACCAACGCAGTTTAATAAATGAAGCATTCAGGGAGTACAAATGTGTTAACTGTTGCAGAACTCGGAACTGCTGTAAATAACCTCAGCGGCACATGTTTGCTGAGTGGACAGGAGGGTAAATGTGAGTAAAGTACACGAGAAGTGTCGGCTTTGGCTGCATTTGTCACTGACAAATACGGGATGTCCATATGCTGCTGTGTTCCGTGGGGTTGTCAAAATCTGTCAAGTTATTATGAGTCTGGTGAAGAATTTGTCGGGTCACAGTCCTGTCTCTTGTCCTATTGACAGCATCTGTGACTGAAAGCCAATTCTATTGACAAATCTGTTCAGGAGTTGCCTACTACCAGTGTTAATCTATAGATATGGTTCCGTAATTCATCAGCTTAGTTGTCTCTGAAAAGATAATTCTACCCTTTCTTCTAAAAAAGGCAGTTACCTTTTTTTGGCAACATGTCCTTTAAAAGCAGTGTGATATGATTGCATTTAAATGTTTGTATTTTATTGACAGTATGTGCTATTTGTGTTCCCGCATTATTTACATTTGGCAACTAAAGCATGGAGTAGTTCAAAATTCTGGGAAATGTGCTTTTTACTTTCTTGCTGAGAGTTAAATAATATACTCACCGGCCACTTTGTTAGGTATAGACAAATATCTAATCAGCCAATCACATGGCAGCACCTAATTGCATTTAGGCATGTAGACATGGTCAAGACGACCTGCTGAAGTTCAAAACGAGCATCAGAATGGGGAAGAAAGGTGATTTAAGTGACTTTGAACATGGCATGGTTGTTGATGCCAGACGGGCTGGTCTGAGTATTTCAGAAACTGCTGGTCTACTGGGATTTTCCCACACAACCTCTGTAAACTAGGTTTTACAGAGAAATGTCAGACAAAGAGAAAATATCCAGTTAGGAGAACGGCCAGACTGCTTTGTAACTGAAATAACCAGTCCTTAGAACAAAGTATGCAGAAGAGCATCTCGGACACACAACACGTTGAAGCTTGATGGGCTACAGCAGCAGAAGACCACACCGAGTCTATGCCACAAAGAACTAGGGCTGTTCTGAAGGCAAAAGGGGGTCCAACCCAGTACCAGCAAGTTGTACCTAAAAGTATCCGGTGAGTTTATACAACTCTCTTATCTGTCATTTAGATATAAAGGTAGTGATAAGCCAGTTTGCTTAACTAGAGCTAGAATCTCTAGCCAGGAAACAAGATAAGACTAGTAAGTAATTTTTACACCTTTGTTTTTGTATGAATTTAAAAAATGAAATAATATATTAAGTGAGCAAAAAAAAAAAATTATTTGGACAGAGCAAAATTAGATGTTTTTCCATCTTTAAGCTAAGCTAATATGGTTAAAGCTAATCTTTAATTGGTATGTTAAGGCCATTTTGGGAAAGCCATGGGCTATAATGTTAAATTAGCCTCTAGGGACAGTTATTTTTGGGGGCTTCCCCTATATCAACCCGTTGTCACTCCCAAGTCTTCATATACATACACTCGATCAGAACATGTAAGCTTCACGTAACACACGAGTTGCAGGATTAGCATAATTTTTAAGGTGCATAGCAGTCCAGTAGAGTTCAATAGGAGTCCCTCAACATCTAAAATAGACACTTGAGACAGTGGGGAAAAGTGCTCTGCTAGACAGGTCAACATGTTAACCAGGAGAAGTTTGTCTTTTATCATATGTTTAATGTTGTGAAAGTTTCACTTTTCAGACCCGGAAGCTACATCCATCTTTTATAAAGTCTGCTGTTGAAAAATCAACACCAAAGGAGTATACTCTTACACTGGAAAATTATGCTAAGGGGTACCTCTTGAGTTGAACTATGCTGTGAAGGGGTTCTTGGCCAAGCGTCAGTATGTGATGAGTTGGGAGTTGGCATGTGTTGCCTTCCGGTGTAGCAACAGATATCGTTATGAGTTCCAGTTCCATCGCTGTTTATGAATGCCGATTAATTAAAATAAGCAACAGAAGCTAATTTGCCGTCAGACAGTAGCAATCCCTGCTTTGCTCTCCTCAGACTGTTTATCTGCATTCAGTTAAAGCAAATGTGATCTGTGAAGAAGTTCCAATACCAAAACGGTGTCCCTTTTCTACAAATTCTACATATGAATATGCAGATTTCTCTTTATAGAGATAATGTTTAGGCAAATCAAAGCTTTTGGTTAGGTAGTTATGAGAGATCTCCATCTTGATTAAATGCTGAAAAAGTAAATAAGAAGGGAAACATTTACTTTTTGGATGGATGCAGTAGTTGAACCCAGGACTACTGTGTCAAAGTCCTGTATTGTACTGATTGCTACACTACATAATAAACAGTTTTCTGACTATTTGTAGAGTACCAGAACCATATATTGACCAGCAACACAGACCTAAAACCTGGACTGTACTACATGTGTGCTTATGTTCAGCTTTGCTTTGATGATATTCCTTTTAAAACACAATGTCTTTCCATCTTCAGCAAATGGCATGCTACTCAGAACCACATTAGAAGTGAGCGTTTCATTAGTGTGACTGTTGTTATTTTTCCACACTGGAAAGCTGCTGTTTTGCATATGATGAGATGATTGTGCGTGAGGGAACGAGTGGTGCTTAATGTGGTGGACAGTGATCAGTGGCGGCCCCCCCCCCCCCCCCCCCCCCCCCCCCCCCCCCCCCCCCCCCCCCCCCCCCCCCCCCCCCCCCCCTCACCCCCCCCCCCCCCCCTTTTTTTTCCTCA
>VUQI01001700.1:72223-83880 GCA_015106735.1 Paratilapia polleni | reverse complement strand
CTCCTCACACCCCCCTCTCAGGACCGCAGGCCATCTCATTTAACAACCCTCCTCCCACTTTTTTTGGACAGATCACTGCAGATCTACAGTGGCTCAGTGCATCCTGCCCTCAGCACCCACCCAATGCACATGAGCACGTGTGCTACTCAGGAGTACTTCTAACAGGTTAAAGCACCTAAAAAAGCAGCTTTTGTTTATTTGTTTATTTATTTGGATCCCCGTTAGCTTCCGCCACAGAGGTTGCTAGTCTTCCTGGGGTTATTCTCATGACTAATTCATGAGATGCTGAATTATGGCTGACAAACAAGAGAAATTTAAATATGGCAAGCAATAAGCCGTAAAGGCTTGTGCTCCAATGCAAGCTGCAAAATGACTGGGGGAATACAGGAAGCCTTCAGTTCTTCAGCACCATGTAAAAATCTGACAAAAGTGAGTGACCATGTCAAATACAACTATACACTTCATCCTTGGGCTTTTGATGTGTTTGTTTCCCCTCTTGTATAACTCCACCACCACCACCACCACCCTGCCCCCACTCTAACAGAGAAAATATGTGTTCATAGCTGCAGGCCAGCAAGATGGAGTGAAAGCAAGAGAAGGGGCGGGTGGGTGAAAACCCAGGCAGGGGTGCCATTCTGCTGGCCAGAGTCCGGCTCTTCACATGTCCTCCTCCAGCACTCACAGCAGCACCACACAGTGAGACAAAAGGTGAAGGGTAGGCAGGTCATCACACACACACGCGCACACACACATACACACGCACGCAACACTTTTCTAAACACCTTTTTCTCCATCTCTCTCTTTATCTGCCTCTCTCTTCACTTCAACCCCCTTCACCACCACCACCAGCGCCAAACCAACCTGCATTCACTCTCGAGCAAAAGACGCGAAGGTTAACGGGCCTCTTATCCCGCCTCAAACAACAACAAAAGAAACGTGGAGTGATAGTGGCGCTTTTGAATAGTTCAAAAGATGTCGGCGTGCATAAACCCCATGTCTGTCTTGATCACAAAGGAGGGTGACATGGGGGAAAATAGCACTTCAAATGATGCAACAAGACAGTGGCGACAATTTGCGGGGAGTTTCTGCAAACTGTGATCACATGTGTGAAACAAAGACCCCTTGACATTTGAAATAGATGGTTTGTTTGAGCTAAGATCAATTCTGTTGGCAAAGAAGAAAAAGGATACAACACTCTAAAGATTTTCTTTTTGCTTTATTTATTAATTTTTTTTAAAGACTTCTCTCTGCCTGATATGTACCTGCTAAACAAACATGTCTTAACTGGATTTTTTGCTATTACACTTCTTATTCTGCAAGTTATTCCTCTAGAGGTTTTGAGGAGAGCTTCTCTCAAGGCACAAAACATCAACATTATTATTGTTTGACATCCTTTCCCCCCATTTTCCATTATTTCAAAGGAGTTGTATTTATATGATGGATCTACAGTATTGACTGAATAATTTCTATAGAGTGTGAATATGCAAATATCTTCTCAAACGTTAGAAAATACATATCCTACATGCAATTATGTAAATTGTCTTTGGTTATTCATTCAGTTATTCACCCTTGTATTCGCTCATGCATTCATTTGCCATATTAGGGGCTGGCAGCGATGCCCTGAAAGCGGCAGGCTCTCTCCGCAGGCTCTGTGGACAGACAATGGGCAGGGAGAAAATCCCCCTCTCCAGAGTTGTGCTGCAAGTTGACCCGCTCACAGCACACAACACCATATGGAGAGCGATTGCTTTGAAGAGGCCTGCATGGCCCTGCACACCGGTGCACAACAAGGCGCACACACACGTTCCTACGCTCAAGCACACACCCTTGACCTCGCACACACACACGTGCGCTACAGTTAGACTTTCTTGTCTCCTGCTGTAAGTCACACACTGGGATGCTGTGCTTTGCTACAAATGCAGTTTTATGTTTCACATCTTTTCAGGAAATAAATGACATTCCAAATCAAAAATGTCATCAAATCTCTGCTGCTTAGTAAGAAGAAAAATTAGATTTTGACAAGCAATATTGGACAATAAGGAAAGTACTCTTCATGAGAAACACTGATGCGGTGAAAGATGGAGGAAAGACATGCAACTCCTTCACAATAAATCAAAACAAAGTTTAATAGTTGAACAGTTTTCCTGCACAAGCAACGAGTAAACTCATAAATATGCTTTCTGGGCACACATGGGTGGGTCATTGCAAGGATTGATTTCCACAAGGACTGACGTGAAAAATGTACACATAATGTTCACAACACATGGTTCTGATCAGACTTTTAACCTCCAAGTAACCTGCAATCACTAATATGGAGCTTGCTTCCATATGGAGAGTGAGTGCGGTATTAAAGGTGACATGCAAAGAAAGAAAGAGAGCTTAGAAAAATAAAGCACTGAACTGTACTGTGTCATAACTGGCCAGTCACACTGAGATATTTCCATTCCTGAACAGCTTCACTATATAATGTAATGCACGCTCAGGCACTGATATTGCAGGTGTGTCTGAGTGTGTATGCATGTGTGCGTGTCTTAAAGAAGGGTATTTTGCCATTTCTCCCACCTTTACCCTTCTCTCCTGTATCCACTTCCATTCATTAATACTTATGCGTTAAAACCAAGGTGGTATTGATTAGTAAAAGCATGAAAAGCAAAGCGGCATACGTAAGATTCCTGGCTAATATTCAGCAAAGCCTGTGCTTACCTACTCCAAAACTGTGAAACAAAACAAAACCCACAAAGTGATTGTGTAATGTAGCACTACACAACGTACACTGAGGCAATAGTCTAGTATAAAGCATTGCTGGAGGGTGAGAGCACGTCCCGTTGCGATACCCAGGGTGACTTAGAGATATGTTGAGCGGAGGAACAAAGAGCAGGAAGGAAATGCAGAAGGCACACGGAGCAAAGAAAAACATTTTCAAACACGACAGCAAAACACAGCCTCCACCAGTCGCCTGAATTAACAGAAAGAGTTGATGAGCTCAGCTTCTTATTGGTCACTGGCTTCATCACTGAGTGTAGTATGTCTTATATGGAAACATTAAGATGTTTGATTTGTGAAAGGAAAAAAGTCCATGTTTACTCAAGGCCATGTACTGCCTTTGTGATAAGTTAGACATAACCTTAACATATAAAACCCCTGGTTGAGCTTGTAAAATTTTAGGCACTGTTAGAAAGCAATATCTCTCAAATCTTAAACCGTTTTTTTTTTTTTTTTTTTTTTAAAAAGGTAAAAACTCTGTCAGCTGGCACTGGGATTGTCACTTACACTTTAGTGCTTTGCTAACAATAACAATAATTCGGTACTATACTCTAAAGTACTCCAAAACTCAAAGAAGCCATTTTAAGGAGTTTATCCCAAAGAGCAGAACATATAAAACATACAAATAACATCTACAATATCAGAAAATAAAGTACTATATTTTACCTTTAGGAGTACAACAGCTTGTCTTTGGGTTGATACCCTTTATGGTACAGCTGTTGTACTCTTGACAGTGATTACTTTTTTGTATCCTTGTAGTTTGTCCCCTACAAAGACCACTCTTGAACCAAGAAAATGTTGTACCTTAATGTAATGTACATTTTTGTAGCACTGCACACCTCAAAGCTTTATCTAGCTCACATCTGCACCTACAGCCACCAAGCACAGGGAGAACAAAGGCAGGCACGAACCCAGAACCTTCCAGCTGTGATGCAGCAGTGCTAACTTATGCACCACTATGTTGTTAACATACATGACTGATATAGAATGAAACTTGTCAGAATGCCATGATTTTCATTTAAACTGAAGAAACAACAAAACCTTAAAATCTACAACCCCAATCCAAAAAAGTTGGGATGTTGTGTAAAATGTTAAAGAAAGCAGAATGCAAAGGTTTGCAAATCTCATAAACTCATATTTTATTCACAGTAGAACACAGAAAACATATCAAATGTTTAAACTGAGAAAATTTACCATTTTAGGAAAAATACTAGCTCATTTTGAATTTGATGCGCACAGAGATTCCTCCAGATTTCTCCTTAGAATCCTTTGATGATATTATGTACTGTAGATGACAAGATATTCAAAGTCTTCACAATTTTATGTTGAGGAACATTATTCTGAAATTGTTCCACAATTTGTGGAAGCATTTTTTTGCAGATTGGTGAACCTCTGCCCATCTTTACTTCTAAGAAACTCTTCCTCTCTAAGATGGTCTTTTTATACCCAATCATGTTATTGACCTGTTACCAACTGACCCAATTAGCTGCAAAATGTTCCCACAGCTGTTTCTTTTTAGTACCACTTACTTTTTCAGCTTTTTGTTGACCCCCATCCCAACTTTTTTGACACACGCTGCTGCCATCAAATTCAAAATCAGCTAATATTTTTCATGAAATGGCAAAATGTCTCAGTTTAAACATTTGATATGTTTTTGATGTTCTACTGTGAATAAAATATGGGTTTATGAGATTTTTTATGAGAGTTTTATGAGAGTTTTTATTTACATTTTACACAGCATCCCAAGTTTTTTGGAATTAAAAGGTAAAAATACAACTAATATTTTATTTATTCATTTAAATTTGTGCAAACACACAATATCGCCTGATAATGCACCTTTGAAATTTTGAAGAAACTGTGCAAATACATACCTTTTACTCTTTGGGAAGATATATGTATTGTTTTGGACACATAGTTACCTCTAAGTCCAATACTTAGCCTTAGTTTGTATTTTTTGGGTAGATTTTATCTGTAGAGACAGAAATGGACTTTTACTCCTTGTATCCCTTTTTCTCAGAGTGTGCCATCTACTCAAATACAAAAAGCACTATTCATCAGGTATTTAAAAAAATACCCTGGTAAGGGTTTAAGGGTTTAAATACTCTGGTACACTGGCCCATACTCTTACAAAGGAACTAAATACTTCCACCACCACTGTTTAAAAGCCTCTCAAACACATGTAGACGATCAATGAACTTTATTTATCTTCCTATCCATCCATTTTCTTCCACTTATCTGATGTTGGGTTGCTTTAGCTGCTCTTAAATGGAAAGTGAGGCACGTTTAGTGCAGGTTTAACCAGGTGACATCAAGATCTTCAGTCTGAAGTACACTCAAACTGAAGCCTTTTTTAAAATTTTTTTTTTACACAACTTATTGACATGTTGATATTGTCCATATCCAAATGTCTGTCAGGTTGATTCCCGAGCAGCCTACCGGCATGAATAAAGTGTCAACAGTAGTGTTACATTTCAGTTTTAAATTTCTCAAAACACACAAGGCATGATGGAGTACTTCTAAATATCCAAGCTACACCTGTTTGAATGATCATATTGATGTCTTTTTTCAGTTCTTCAGTGTGTGTTTGTTGTGTAAGTCATTGTAGAGGAATGTGTGTGGTGAGCTAATATAAGCACAAACATGCCTTGCATGTGAAACTTGTAAATGCAGACACTTTCAAAACTATCTTTCGCAGGGAGTGCGTTTTTTCTCCCACAATAAGTACAAGCTGTCCCCATGAGCCACAAGCAGGGCCTGAAACATTGCACACTCCGTGTTTGGGTAAACTGCGTAACAAATTTGAGAAAAAAGGCTAAAGCTGGAGAGACAGAGTAAACTCCCTCTTGGACAATACAGTGCTGTATTATTAATACAACAGCATAGGTCCTGGCGTTGTAACCTGCTAAGATGGGGGAACATGCTCATCGATGATATCAAGGTGACTGAACACACACAGAGCAGTGGGCCAGCTGGCTGCATGGTGGGGCTCACGCTGTGGACTAGGTGCACGGCTTCATAATTGGGAATTATTAAACAAGGCTCTAGCAGCGAAGTGATCATGAAATTGTATTTTCAGTCTTGAGGGATGAAAGCAAGAACTGAAATGTTGGCGTTTGTTAGGAAGCAAGGGAAAAAAATTGAAGAGTCTTGTCCTAAACCTCCCATGATTCAATTTCTTTTAAGAAACAAAGGAAATGCATTTGGACAAGCAGGGAGATGGATGATACAGACTGCTGTTGTAAATTGTACAATGTTGTAAATTGTAATCTGGATAAATATTTCAGCAGCAACTGGACCAACATGATGAAATGCGTGTTGAGATGTTGTCCATTTTTCTACAAGTGAAACAAGCCAGCAAAGACAAATCAGCAAAGAGTCAAGTGAGAGAAAGACATAAAACATGCAATAACAAATGATTCTATCAGTAATTGTGATGTTGACCATTTGTACAACGTAAAATATCTTTTCAGTAATGCTCATTTATTTGTGCACCAATGTTATTTTTAAATTATCAATATTTATATTTATCATTCTGCAGAATAAACCTGATTTTTAAAAATCAAGTATCTAAAAAAATTAAGGAATTTCAAATGAGCTCAAAGAAGCTTTATTGCATGTAGGCCTATGTGTGATTACCCTTTCTAATTAAATGTTGTTAAAAGCTGCAAAACTAAATTACACATGGTCTTATCACTTTAAAGTCCTTTGATACATGAGCAAAGACAAGAGAGTGAGGTAAGGAAAAAAAGAGAGAAAATATCAATACAATATGTGGTCACTTAAGAAAGTTTTTATTCATTTGTTTCATTTCCAGGTAGCTAAAATTTCCTTTTAGTGTAAAATACTTTACATTATTAAGTACTGCACAAACTCTGATTTACAATTTACATCCAAAACTGATTGCGTACATCTGCTCATGTGAGTGAAATCCAAACATGAACCTCCACATCTCCTGCCTGGGCAAGAATCATCTGGCCACTAAAACAACACAAACAATACGGAGAAGAAATAGAAAAAATGATTTTTTATGTCATGCACATCTTATTCTATGATTAATTAATCATGCAGGTGGCCACTTTCACACACATTATCTCATGCAACATAACTATAAATAGTAAATGCACATCAAAGAATGAGGGGAAAAAATGAGGAAAATTAGAAAGGGGCCACATGGCAAATCCCATTTTCTTCATTGGTAAGTGGAAGGTTGGAAATTTATGAACAATTACAAAATTTGTGTTCAGCCCAAAACACTGACGTCTGTGTTTCAATTTGTATTACTTTCTTAAAACTTCATCTTAAATACCTTTAAAAAATCAGTTAACGGTGGATTCCCCAAGTCCTGTCTAGATGTCTGGCTCTGGAAAAATTGGCTGTATGTCTTTGGGTTCACATACAGTAAAGGCAATAAGTGTGTGTTACCTATCTCTATCTGTTTTGTCTCTCACCATTTGATAAACAAAATGTGTTTTTTGCTTGAGTAAAGGAACTTAACAAAACTGGTTGAACTAAATATTTTATAACAAATAAATCATTTCCTTAGGCTCTTTTGGGTGTTTTGTGGGGTTCACAGGGTACCAACATTTCCTCTATGCAGGCAAACAATTACATACATATATAGGCAAATTGGTTAAGGCTTTATAAAACTGATCATTTTAAAACTTTAAATCCAGGCATCACAGTATACAGCATAAAAAAATAAAACAACCAACAACCTTCCCATGTTTAACCAAATATTAACTTAAACTTTCTAAAGGGAGCAAATCAGAAAAGTGTGACAGGCGACACGCGTCTTTGAAATGAGTTCATCTCACTGGAATCATTAGTTTGGAGCTGCGAGCAGAACATTTTCCTCCGTTGCAGCAGTTTCAAATCACAATGCAATAATATTTTCCAGTATAATCTGAAATGATGTTGGGGGTGGGGGGGATGGTGGAGGGGTGGCTTGATGTGGCAAAGGAGCAGTGGATGTTAGTGATTGTCCTATATTGCTCATGCTCTCATGGATTACTTAATTATCAGCCCGTGCCGACGTTCTGCTCTGTTAATGGTAGGCAATATGGCCCTTACCTCACTTAAGGAATAAATTGTATTGCTTCATCTCTCTCCATCTTGTAACGAACACACCCTCCCACACATATAAACATCCCTTCCTTCCTCTCTTCACTGCTCACATAGATCATTTAAGCTGGAATGGAATAGTTACTGAAGCAAAGTCCCAATGAGATCCGGCATTTTTTCACAATAACAATTCCTTTAATTGGACACCTCTACCTATTTCCTCGCAACCTGTTTTATTCATCTTTGCAGAAATCAGGGATAAGATCCTCATTGACACATGCTGGGTTTATGATTTTGAATCATGAAGAGTGAAACTTCTTAGAGAAATTGCTATTGCCTCAGTGGGAAGCATTGTTGTGCGCAGAGGTTTAGAAGATTAAAAAAAATATCAAGTTAATCATGAACTCAGTTAGTCAGAGAGTCGTGAGCTGTGGCATCAAGAGGAAGACACATCTGAGAGAAAGGACAGTATGTCAGGCGATACTGTAGGCATCTGTCATCAAGGTGTGAGTGTCATTAACAGCAGAAGTGGTGGCCTTGAAATGAAAAGGAAGAAACAGGAGCACACTATTGTGTAACTTACAAAAGTACATTCTTTATATTTGTTGTAGATTTTTTGCTGTCATATTTTTCAGTGTAAAAATATCTCACTGAAAGCTTTGTGTACAATTTCCCATTTTATCACTGGATGCACAATTGGTGTCAAACATTTGTCTATGTACACATTCAGGAGACAGAGCGATACATTAGCATTCATTTGTATCTGGTGAATACAAGGCTGACTACCCTCCCTCCTCTTACAAGTAGTACAAGTGGTCCTGTCAGCGCCAACACCTCAGGGCTGTGCAGGTAGCGTGCAGATGGTTTACGAGGCTATGATTTGCTGAAAACTTTTGCCTGCTGCTGCCAGACACAGCGCCGTGAGAGCTGTGAGACTGAACTACACAGTACAGCAGTGGGGCTGAAAATCAAAACATTGAGCTGGAAGACCCTAAAATGCTCTGTAGATTTGAACCTAGAATGGCAGATTTGCGTATTGATTCTCTGTGGGTTCATCACTAAAAGTGATTTCTTCCACATACACAGGATTTATTCTTATCATGAACAAATTGATTATGGCAGCTCCGGGTAAATATAAAAAAGAATCAAGTACAAATACAATAGTATGACATGGAAACATTTCCTCTGTGAGAGGTATATTAGATAAGTTTTTAAAATGTTATTACTGATGCATTTGTGTATGCAGTGTCTTAATGTTGCTGGAGGAGCTTCTTTTACCTTCTTTTATGCTGCTGAACACTTTAATAAATAAGAACACATCATATCTTGCAAACTAATGCATACATAGTTGTGTGTAAAATTTTAATCTGTTACTACAGCTGATTTTTATTAAGTAAAAAAGTAAATGTTAGTGTGAAATGTAATGTAGTAATGTATTGGTGCAGTGCTGGCATGTATTAGTTACATTCCATCCTTGGTTGATGCAGAATATATCATATTTTAATGGATACTTACGGTGAAATAAAATGAAAGTTGATGTTAAAGGGATAAAATGTCCCCTCGGAGAATGCACATTATGGTGTTGTTACTGTAAAGTGCAATTAAGCAGCATGTCTGTGAAGACAGCAGAGATGCCTGCAGTGTGTATCTACAGAGGCTTGCCACACACATGCACCTAGAGCACAGCGAGGGCAGTGAGAGTCTGACACCTCTCTAAAGAGTCCCATCGACCTCATCATGAGTTGCAGTCTCAACAGGAGTCTCGTCTGTTTTACACTTTTGCTCTAGTAGATTGTGACTAGCAGCGAGGCTGCACAAATTGTTTCCTAAACCCTTATAATACTTGTTTTCCAGGTCCGTGCATCTTCTCCTCACGGGCCTGTTTGGAGTAAATATCCACACTCAGATCCTTTGCCAGAGGATTATTGAACATTAATTACATTAGCATTTTCTCTCTGACAACAAGGTGGCTTCTTATCTGTGATCTTCAAACTGTGACTGGGAACTATTGATCTGGGCCATGTTGTCATTCAGATGATAATTAGGTGCAGGTGAGGGGTCAGCCTCCAATCCGTTTGAACATCTGGATGAGAGTTCCTCAAGGACAATGGGAGCCACAGGATGCCGCCACTCTGTCGAGCCCCGCGTGTCTTTATGTGCCTAAGTCCATTATACAAATTGTCTAATTAATTCCCACATTCCAGCAGTGTGGCCCAACAATCAATGGAGACAAAAGCACTAGGAAAAGAGCCCTGCCAGAGCCCAGTGTACAGTTACAGTTGGAGCTGTAGGGGATGCACCTGCTGCAAGGTCTTGTCCTGACCTTTTTTATAGGAGAACACACACACACAGAGATATAGTTTAAATTAACATCTTCCAGGAGAAAATGTATGTTCACTTTATTTTAATGATTCTTTCACCTGCAGTTGTGCAAAAATTGTATGATCAGGTGTGACTGCACATTTTATTTTGTGACTCTGACTTTTTTGGCAATCTTATCTTCTTAAAGAGAGAACACCATTAAACATTAATCTGTAGAGATTCTGGGCTAACAACATACTGTGAGGGTGCCATAGTTGTAGAGGTGGCGCTATCACAGGTTACTCTTATCTATAATTAAAACTGTATTTTAAGGCACATGCAAATGGGAATATTAGCAGCCCTAACATATAACCTTCTCAGTGTGGTGGGGACAGAGCTGAAAAGAAGCATTTTACAGAGACCCCACTTTCCAAAAAGTAGTTCAATGTATTCTTTTTCAAAAATAAATAAAGGTAATCTCCGTGGGTGCATTAAATTCTGTCGCTACTGCATTTATGTTATCATTAATGAGATGAATAATTCCGTTTGCACACTGCAGAAGTGCTTACAGCAGAACTTTGGAAGAATCAACTGAACAAATTGTGTTAGAAATTCCTAAATGATCTTGTTCAGAGTGTTTAAGAGTGGGAAAGATCTCCTGCCTCGTAGCACTGTGTACCAACCACAGCATGCCTGACCACTTAGAACAATGGCTTGTTAATCCACAGCTCAAAGGAAACTGGGGCAGAGCAGGACAACTTATGTTGCTCTGGAGAAATTTTCCAAAAGTACATATTAGCACCGGATATAAAAGAGAAATGGCTCTTTAAGTCTGTAAATGATTATTGCCTGTACATTATAACATAAAGAGCCTGTGGCCCTGTTAGTGAGACAGTGTGAGCAGTTGTTGCTACAGGAAACAGCTTATCGTGGTTTCTGTTAACATGTTGCAATGTAAATGAACAGCTAAACTGTACTTGATCCAAATGTGCAAATGCAAAACATAAATGTAAATGTGTGTGTGTGTGTGTGCCTAAGGGAGGATGCAGACAAACAATGCAAATATTGCCCCCTTGTGGTTCATGAGCACTCAAGGGTGTTCCAGCCAACTGGGACAGCAGTCACAGTACCTGTTATAGAGAGATTATAGGGCAGAAAAGGCTTAAAATGAAGGGAGGTGCAGAGGAGGTGCTTTTTAACATATGGTGGGAAGACTGACAAAGAGGGAAAATCATGCGTTTAAGGTTTCATATGAAAATGAAAATAAATGTTTTCTTTCTGCAACCAAACCTGCACTTTAGCTGCATTCCCCTTCATACACATATCTCCATGTGTGTCCCTCTCTGCTCTGCTCTCTCTCTCTCTCCCTCTTTCTCTCATTAGAGCAGAGTAAATTTCAATGTCACTTAAAGTCACAGCTGTAATTTATTGGCTCCTTAATACTGACGGACAAAGGTCGCGAGGAGCGCTGTGAGGCGTTCTATCAGGTTTATCTGTGCGGGTCATTAACCTTGACCTGGTGTAAATGCACT
>VUQI01001700.1:42756-63465 GCA_015106735.1 Paratilapia polleni | reverse complement strand
AGAGGGAGGAAGGGGGGAGGGGGGGGGGGGGGGGTTCAGTATGCCGTACAGTGAGGCAAACTGTATCAAGAAATAGTCACTACCCCAAGGCTTTAAAACAAATACGCCCTTCAACTCGCACGTTATCTTCTCTGCACTGCAAATAAACCGAGCCTTGCCTCGTTTCACTTCAAGATAAAAGACCAGTCGTTGGGGTATAATGGTCAGGGCCAACAAAATGAAATAATAAACCATTCATTAAATCAAGCACACAAGTGGTAACTTTTATAATAAAAGATTCTGGAAGTTTAATTAATAGTAGTCGTTAGCGCTCGTTTAAAACTTATCGATTTAAACATAACAATATGTTAAAATAATGTATCCTGCAACAGTCATCACCCTCCCTCGACGGGGGCCTCTGCACACACCACATTGTAATCAACAGATTGTTAGACATGCATTTTCTGGGCCACTGACAAAGGCTGATCTATGGGGTCGAAGGGAGTGTTCGTAATCCATCCATTGCTGCAATTTATTATCTTATTTTAATTGTATACACAAACATTGAGGTGATTTAGGTGACACGGTGGAAAGATGAAATCCGTTTATATTAAAAGGGTTGCTCACCCCTGGAGCCCACTGCCAGCAACACCTTTCAATGACTGCTTTTAACAACATGGTTATTGTTTTATTGATCAGGGTTTTATTACAAATTTGACACCCATGTTATGTGTTAATCGAACTGCATATAATTTTTTTGACACATATTTTACGAGATTATGACTGCAATTAATTTAATAACTATTATTTTTTCGGTGATTTCAGTCTTAACGAGGTTTGTGGGAGAGTGCTCCATTCGTCTTGGCGGCGTTGTCACTCATGCACGGTGGCGCAGTGCGTGACCTTAATGGAAGCCACAGAAATGGCCAATCGAGCCGGCATCTGGCACTCCCCAGCTCATCGCGCAGCCACCTTCTTTTGTTCTAGGAAGTGATATCACTATTAAGGAAGCCATTCATAGCCATATAATTCCTCTTTTCTACACTTAAAGGCTCCCAGCTTATGGGAAAATTATACAACTCAGCCTTTGCTCAACAGTACTTTGAGGATGTGTCATTTTTCAGGCAGTGTACGTTTAACCTGGGAGGGGGAAAAAAAATAACCATTTTCCACAAAGTGAAGAAGGATTAATATCTTTTCTTGAAACACAAATTATGCAACATTGGCTTTGCACACAGTAAATCAGGACAACATGGACGGCTACTGACGGTACGTGGGCCGTTAAAGCAGGACAGGGGGGACGGGGAACATAACAACACGTCAAGCTGAGATAAAGCTCGCACATCTATAAAGGCA
Organism: Paratilapia polleni; assembly: GCA_015106735.1. Classification (NCBI taxonomy): domain Eukaryota; kingdom Metazoa; phylum Chordata; class Actinopteri; order Cichliformes; family Cichlidae; genus Paratilapia; species Paratilapia polleni. The sequence continues at coordinate 62,130 of VUQI01001700.1, read as the reverse complement.
GACCCAAAAAACGGGGCCACTGTTGGTCAATAGCCGCCATCTGTGTCTCCTCTCCTCTCTAAGAAGTGCACATCTGCTGAACATGGCACAATTTATCTATCAGAAGAATTATTAATTAATAGTTCATCTCATCCTGTATAATTGAGGACAGATCTGGAACGCCATTAGCTGTGATAATAAAGAGAGCGATACCTCCCGCCCACCTGAGCACACGGGAAAAGCCTCCTCTGCTTTGTGGCCTTGTCAGCAAATGTATTCTTTTGCGCCGAGCAGTAGTTAACAACTTATAGGTTTGTCAAACCAATTTCATTCTTTTTAAATCTTCATAGCAATTATCTTTTTGCATAATCAGTTTCAGGACCTTGGGGGTCTACTGGGTCTTGTAACGTCTTTAAAATAATTGTTCAGATAGTAATTTGAAGTTTTGTGGAAATTGCTTAATAATCAGATCCCAAAGTCAATATTTGGCTGAGGAACTAAGTTGTAGATGGAAAAGACTTCATGGGGCTCCAGCAGAAAAAGAGGACCAGCTAAAAATAAAAAGACATCACAAGTTGGAGCCAACTCAACATAAAAGCCCACGTGTGTGCATGCTAGAATGTTCCGCAATGTGTATGTGTGTGTGTGTGTGTCACTGCGTGTCCTTGTGTATTCACATTATACTGTAGCCATGTGTAAGCATGTGCATGTGAGAGGTTGGCTGAACAGGTGCACTTTCAGGATTCTGGAGGCAATATGCAGATAAAGCAGACCCATTTGAACTCATATTAATTCTCCATTTTAACACGCCATCAAAAAGAAACACCAAGATATCAGTGGGAATAAAGCTACATTATCACAAAACATTAACAGCTGTTGCGGACCTAACATGGTGGTTATCTACTTTGAGCATTTGAAAGATATCCAAGTCAAAGAAAGGGGGCCTTGATTTTATGTTTGTCCCACTTCCCCTGTAATGAGATGCATCTGAGTCTGGAGTAATGACAGTAATGAGAAAGATAAAATGACAATGCGTAAAAACAGAGCTGGCATATCAATGACTTGCCAGACGGCGCTCTCTCTTTCTGATGCATGGTGGGACAAAGGAAGCACTAGATCCATGAACTACAACAGCAAGGACAAATAAAAGAAAATACAGGTCTAACATGGTGCACCCCTTGACTTTTAAAGTATATATGAATCACTACCCTTATTATCACTCTGACACAGCAAGGAGCTTTGCTTTATGAATGCTACTTAAGGAGCATCTCATAATGTGCACTGACTAAACCCAATCATAATCCGTCTTGCCCAATAACAACAAGACAATGCTTTACAGAAAACGTCTGATGTCATATCATCATTACACTAATAGCAATAGCAAGGACCGGGCTTCTCTTAGCCCCACCCAATTAGTCATTTTAAACTGCTTATTGGTGAGAAAGCGTCAATGATCAATTCAAGCATTTAGCCTGTGGAGCAGGGCTTGAGTCAGTGCCAGCATTGATTATCTGAGGGAGCAAATTGGTCCATAATAATGGGTATTTCTCATGATGTCTGTGTGAAGCAGCAAAGAGCGTTCATTTTATTTGTTCAATGTCAGCATGTACTTAAAGCTCAGGTTAATCATCATTTATGCCAGGATGAATATGAATTAACTCACATTATTTTCTGTTTTGTTATTACCTTTCTAACCAAGTGAAACTGTTTGCACTTGCGTAGCTAACTCAGCCTGTGGTACCACTACAGGAAAGACCCGCATCACTGGATGATGAGACTAATATTTATGAACAAACACACTGTTTTACAAATGAATACATTAATAATGAATAATTTGAAGAAGTCTTTTTGCAAGACCATCAAAGTCTGGTGTCAAGCCTTATGTTGAAATTCGCAGCATTAGTGGAGCCCCCCCCCCCATTTGTCTGTCGCAATTTGTTAAAGTGCTCTTGAGCAATAGTTCTCCAGACTTTCTGAAGGTCTTGGACATTGACTGCTTTTTCACTCATTTTCAGTCCAGTCCTTGTATCTGACCATTTTCAGAGTAATTGTTTTTTGGTTTTCACTGACCTATGACTCATTCAAGCATAAAAACCTAACTCAAGGGATGAACCAGTGTTGTGTCTACACATAGCAGACAACAATTTTTAATGGCATCTTTGGGCACTTTGCTACCAGCAGCCTGTCAGAAAAACACATCATTTGTTCCCACTTCTTTTGCTGAATCTATGAAAAATGCCAAAGATAACACAGTTTGACCTATATAAAATAGTATTTCTGCACCAACAAAGTGATTCCCAAAGAGCTATTAGCTGAAAACTCGGCTGGGAGGATTGAAGAAACTGAGGAAACTGGACAAATGGAGGAGAAAAGAAGAAGTGGCAGGCCTAAAAAAACTATCTACAGCAGATGAACAGTATCTGAAAGTCACATCCTTAAAAAACAGGAAAAAATCCAGCAAAGACCTGACACAGGACCTGAGAGATGCATCTGGCCCTTCAGTTGATCCATCTACTGTTCACTGAAACCTCATCATTGTCAATATGTACGGGCAAGGTCAGGACCATAAAATAAAATAAAATGAAGTGCAACCCTATTTTCCTTCTACCAAAAAACTCATTCACCAGCCAAAGGAAGCATTGGGTCCACCTCCAAGGAATGTTGACATGCTGTCACTAGCACGAGCCTCTAGTCACGTAGATACAAGCTTCCTTCTGCACAGTGATACATCTGACGGGTGTAATTCAGTATGAAGGAAAATAGTTGGTGGATTTTTTTCAGATTTTTTTTTTAGTGCTAAAGACGTTTCCGTTATTATTATTATTATTATTACTGTGATAAAAATGTTTGATTTGAACAAACAGTTTGTATGTTTACCTTTGTTAGAATCCTTGTTGGTATCCAATGTGATAAAGCTCCAGACGTTAAGCTATGCAAATTAAATACAGAATATTGACTGAGTAAAATGAAATAGATTGCCTGAAACCAATATAGAAGCCCTGAAATCAGAGCAATACAGCCTAAATGTTAATAGAAAAAAAATCTATTTAGCCTTTTAGTGGGTTGAATAACTTCCAGGCTTTTTACGAACACCCCATGGATCATCAGGAGGTCCCAGGTGGTTCTGTTGCCTTAGGAAATGCTCACTTCCTCCACTGTGGAGAGAATCCCCAGTTGGTTTAAGTCATATACTGTTAGACGCCAAAGAATCCAATTTACCCCGTTCCCATATTTCTTTGATTTCCTTTACTTTGTAAGGTCATTTATCTGAAATCTTAATTTGGAAACTGATTTCTTCCCTCTGTGACGAGCAGCAGGAGTTCCTCCCCCCCCTCGCGCTCAACTGTCATAAAGGTAGGCAGGTGTCCTTAAAGATGTTGAAAGAATTGAATATAACAGACGTGTTCAATTAGAGCAAAACGATCTTGAAAATGAATTATTGTGCTCTTAATGGGCTGAGCAGAAAACACTCCCCAGAGAACACAAGGTGAGATTTGCTTTAAGGTACAACTCCTTAAGTGGATCAGAACAAACTGCTCAAGACTTTTTCTTTACAAGGAGGTTTTACAGCAAGTAGGTGTGAAAAGAGACGACAGTTCACAACCAAATTTAGATAGGTGGCCATCTATAAACGAACTGTATTTTGAGGACACATTTTGCTATTACTTAAATTTTGCAGCGTGTTTACCTTTTGATTTTTGTCTTTTTTTGTTATACATTTCTATGTCTGCACATTTTATATCATTATTATCATCTAACAATCATTCAAACAAAAGCACCCATTGTCTCATCACTTAACATAAACCAAGCACTCCAACTGCATGTTTTTTCCTCTGTCAAATCTTATATTTGCACCTTTTATCTATGGGAGGACAGTGACATCTGCCCATAAGAGCAATCCCAGCACACCAGGGTTACCCACTTTAAAATGGAGAGAGGGAATATGACATCAAGTGTCTTCTTCCCTTTGTGTTAGCCAAGCCTCAAGGTGACATGGGAGTCTGCTCTCTTCACCAGAGCCAACTGTGACACTTACTCTCCATGGAACTCATTAAGGGGCAAAGGGGACCTCTGCACTGGCAGCACGTTCAACAAAATAAGACATTTAACTAAAACCAGAAAAAAGAGAGGAAAAAAAAAATCACAATCTTGAATCAACTCCATGAAACACCTGGCGGGGCCACACACAAGCATGGAGTTACACTGCCCTTCCAAGGTGATCTGGGCGAGATAGAATTAGAGCAAAAATACTTCCTGTAAGACTCCCACATGGTTGAATTATGCCTTCATAATGCATGGAAAGTAAGGTTTCATGTACCGTAAGTGCCACCTGTCAGTGATCAGGCAGTTATACCATACTGAAAAATGAAGAAGTCAATATCCTTTGGAAGAAAAAAAAGGTTTTCTAACATAAACTGCAACATTTGTCCTTGTAGCATACAGTTTAAACTCCAATTTGTTTTTTTGTTTTTTACAGTTGCAACAACTCATTCTATCTTTCAGCACTGCTGTCATGTTAGGATTGAGCGGTAATTAGAGAGGCCACTAATGGCATATTGGCTTAATTCTTAAGCATTACCATAATGGACATTTAGCTTTGACTGGGTCATTTTTATGGTTCACAATACCCAACTATTTTAACCTAAATCAGTCTTTTTGTTGTTTTTTTTTTTAAGTTGTGCTGATTGTCCCAATTGCCCAGTAACTAAAAGGAAACAAATGTTGCTGGTTACCTGACTCATGTACCAAAGGATATGGTCCTCACTACAGTGGTCTGCCACAGACCCTCTCTCTCGTCACTTTCCTCTATGCTTTCGTATTGAATTAATGCCTAAAATTCTCAAAAAATATAAATCCTTGTAATGAAAAGTTTAACTACTTTTTTGTTGCAGCCATCTCCCTAAAAAAGTCTTTTTGATTATACCGTCCTTTCTTCTGGTTTACCATTTAACAACTTAACTAATGGAGTCCTACACCACAAACAGCATATACACCAATCAGCCACAGGTAAAGTGGTTATCTCATTACAATGCAATGTTCTAGTAGGACACCTGGCATGTATGTGAATGTTACTTTCACCCGTACCACCTACCGAAGTATTGCTGCAAACCAAACACCAAGCTCCAGTGGTACCGACAAAAATTGCTCAGGAAAACCTCAAGGACATGACAGAGTCCAACCCACTGACTCTGCCTTCACACTCCCCAAATGCCAGCCCAGTTCAAGCATCTGTGGGGTGTGGAGGAATAAGTCTAATCCACTAAGACCCCCACCCAACATCCCACAGCACCTAAAAGATCCACTGTCTGCCTCCCAGTGCCTGATACTACAAGACAACACAAGATGTGCCATGTCCATATTCTGACAGGTCAAAGCAGTTTGGTGGCAGAAAAGGGACCTACCCAATTATAGGCAGGTGGCTTTAATGTTGTGGCTTGTCAGTATAAACACAGTAACAATGAATCTAAAATGGGAAGCCGGGGCTGGGTGGGTTGCATATGCTTCCACTAACTTTTGCAACTGTAAATAATGGAGTAGACTTTAAGTGCAGCAAATGAGGTCAGAAAGCTGTCACTTGGACATAACGAATTTGTACCTGAACCTGATCTCAGACTGTCACTTTGCTCAACATTAGGGAAGACTCTAATAGGGTGTGGTGTCAGCCACGGTGACTTCTCTGCAGATGCAGGGCAGAACAGCTCATTTCACAGGGAGCACATTTCCATGGGAGTCAAATTAACCACGTAACCCCCTGAACTCCTGTGACGGCATGATTGACGCTGACCAGTGAAACAAAACCTGCTGTGTCACTAAGAAACAACAAGCCCAGAGAGTGGAAGTATGGTGTTGTCACACTGTCACTGTATGCTTTTTGAAGAACACAAGAGCACAATCTTGATTAGTCTTTTGTCTATCACATTGTATCATCATCACAACACAAAGGAAATGAGAGGTGGAAGAAGAAAGAAAGCACTAGAAACTCTCTTCAGGAGTTATATTTACACTGAGTGCAGCATAGTGGGAGCTCAGTAGACAAATACTCTCACATCTTAATTTTTCAATTAGCATGACTCTTGTTCTCTAAACATATGCAAACACAGCGGGGCATCTATTAAAATGCAACTCTAGTGTTGAGCCTAATTAGAGTAAATTGGTTGGCTTGTATTCGGAGAAATTTGAATGCAGCTCCATATCCATGTTACACCACGTGTTTTGCCCCAACAAACAAAACACAACTCGCTGCCTCATGCATATGTGCACAGCTTCGAAGGAGTGACTGAGTTAGCTTCTCTTACCATTCCACTCTAATGTAGGCTCAAAACTCTTTCTTTTTTTTTGCATTTTTATCTCCCACATAATTACTATAACATTATAAAATCTCTTTATTGTGTGTCCTGATTACTTAATAATGCATTTGAAAGGGGAATTATAGTTTTAATGTGATATTTCCTTTGATTATGTGATCCTCTGTGCTTGCGTTTTGCTTCATTATCACTTTGTAGAGGAAAATAACTCAAACTAATAAAATGTTGCTGACTTTATCCTGGTGATGTTTTCATAGGAGCAGATCTCCAGTATTTTTTGCCAACGTCACTGGAATATTGGAGAGGCTTACAGTACAGTAGGCAGCAGGCCAAATGGATGCTGTGCAATGTAAAGGATAATTTGTCCTGGGTGCTCTCTGCTTTGCCGAGGTAAACAGCTGCCTCCACATCCTGCACAAGAAGACTATGTTGCAACCGGCTGTGTGACAACCCAATCCCAAGAGCTGACCAGCGTACGAAGACGCCGAGCTGCGGTAACACTGTGTTAGACATTAAGCCACGTTAGCCTCAGTTGTGTGCAGCCACATATTTTTGGCTTGAGATAATCAGGTTTGTCATACTAAGTGCATTTTTCATCTGTGATGCAATGGACCAGATGGCAGATGAAACGACTCTGAGAGCTGATGCAAAAGACAAAGGGAGTATAAACACTGGTGAGGAGAGCTCTACGTGGGTGAAAGGAGGTAAGCTGTAACTCAGGTTTGTAGAAAAAAACCCTCAGTGTCACTTTGGAGTTATGTTTCTTATAAATCTCTGCTGTGATGATGTAAGACAGTGAGTGTCATCTTTCCTGTTCCATCACTCTACTTCCCTTGTGCTTGTTATTTGACTTGAGTAATTGTAAAAACGAGTACATTTTCAGAACAATTTCCCCAACAAATCACCCTTTGAAACCATGAAACAATAGTACTTTAATTGCTTGCTTACATGCATTCTTTACAGTCTGTAGATGTAGATGTGTTTCTGTTGTATGCTTCCAGTTTGCATTAAGATTTTAAACATGGAGTAAAATTATCTTCAGACCCACCGAGCAGGGCAACTGTGGTGTCTAATGAGTGAGCGCGGCTCAATGAAACACTGGAACAAAACCTGAAAAATGCATAGTATGCCTGCAGGCCTTATTTCTCTATCAGTTAATGGTCATGGGCATGGACCAGCTGCACTTCTTACTTAATTCATTTGATAACCAGGGAGCATCGGGCTGATTCTCAGCTCAAACAAGTTTGTTTTAACTTGTTGTACTTCAAATAGCAATCCTTGCCTTCTTCACTTCTCATTCAATCACAGAGACATGACATGTAAAAACACAAACAATTCTAATGAGACATAAAAGAATCTTGCACGCTGCCAAAGGATGATAACATTAGACACCATGTTGAACGTTGTAAGTTTTTTTTTCTTTTTTTCTTTTCTTTTTTTAAAGAAAAAGCTAATAAAATCTTAAAAATGGCCGATACGGCCCTGAGCAACGTCCATTTTTCTCTCTCTTTCAAGAATTTAGGTAAGACAAATACATTTTATTCGACTCTCAAAAATTAATAAATCATCAGGCATTAAATGTTAAATGAAACAGAGAAAGGAGTGGTAAATATTTCATTTCAAATAGGTGCTGAAAAAGTAAACAGTCTGCTGCCAGCACAGCAATTCATTAATAGCTGTATAAATCAGATGTTAACAAACAGATCTACCCCTTAATTCCAGAAATTTCACAGTCGAACTCCATAATCTGCAGTCTGATTTTCTGGGCATTGCCAGCACATACAGTGTGAGTTATTTTTTTTAACGTTTTCATTGTGTCAGTTGTCAGTATAGGCTATTACCAGCAGCTTTTCTTTTTTCATTTCCAGTGATGTTTATCACACGTGTGATGAAGTCGAGACTATGCATAGGGTTAAAAGTTAAAGTATTATATGAATCTTTGGAGAGCATGTTCACTTCCTATTAACTGCAATGTACTGAAATCAGCTACAAATCCCCTACATGGTTAGTGAATGGAGCAACACATACTGAATTTACAAGAAAGCACAACTTTTAGTTTTCACAAATATAGCTTTGATTTTATGACACTAATAATGTCCTTAATTTTTCTTACCAGGAAAATTTTAACTGACCAGTAGACTCGAAAAATGCTAATGTATCCTGATTGGTCAGTTAAGGATTGATGACATACATATTACGTTTATGGCACCTATTACCACATGATAACTACAGCAGACTTAAGAGCATAATGGAATCAGAACAGAAACTTACATGCATGTATAATAAGCAGCTGGTTGTGGCTGAAGGTGGCTGCTTCTAGAAATTCTCTGCGGCTGCTTGTTTGATGCGTGAATGGCATCCCTAATACTTATAGAAGGTATTTTATTATGATGGAAATGCTGTTAAGAATTTCTGTTATGAAACTATATTTATTACCTTGATCCCTTGACCCCCTTGAAAAAGTAATAAACATTGCCAAAAATAAAATGAACCTTACATTTTTAGGATCCAGCTCCACTGGGTCCTATTCACTCAGGGCTATCTTGTGAGCGCCCCCATGAAACTGGAAGTCCTAGTGGGAGATTTCCCCATTTGGAAATTCTCTCATACTAGTCTCAAGTCTGTATGCTAATTATTAGCTAGCCTTGCATAAAGTCAGAAAATAGCCTACCTTGCTCTGTCCAGGCTAACTCTAAAGCCCACTTCAACTTGTTAGGCTAAAATCTGTACAAAAACAATGTGTGAGAGTCTCAAGTTGTAGGTTTTGCAAGGACTTAGGTGCTATGTGTGGAGGTCTCTGTGTGTGTGTTGGGCTGGGTGGGTTGAAATAGCTAGCCTAGCTAAAACTAATCCAAGCTAAAAGTTTCCTGTTTCTCAGTTCATATTTAGTATACAGACATTAGAGCGATGTCCATCTTCTCATGGAACTCTTGGCAAGAAATAGAATAAGCCTATGTCCCAAAATTATGAACTATTCTAACAAACAAGCAATTTTCTGTTTTCATTCACAGATTTAAATCTCTTTAACATTTATATGTTACTTTACACTTTGAGGCTATAATTAATTCTGTTGTGTTGTATCATGAGAAATTGTATTGTTTCATATTGCATTATATTCATATTGCAGTTGTGCCACACTGTATATCCTGTCACTTTGGGTTTGAAATGTTGTTCCCATTTGTTTTGTATTAAACAGTATCAACATCTTTTCTTTGCCTTTATTTTGATGCAGTGCAATGTGGTTGTTAATAGACAAGAAAGTGAAAGCCTGCTGGGACTTGAACCACAGCTCAGCTACAGAGGGCATCATAGACAAAGTGTTATGCACCCTAGCACACCCTTCAGCGGCTTTAATAAAGAATATTTGCAAACCAGTTGAACCAGTGCCCTATGTATGTCTGTCTTCCAGTCTCTGTAGCCTTGCACATGCTAGAGTTTTGGACTTATTTATATATCATACTTATTTCAAAGAGTATAGTACATGTTGCTTGTTGATACTGTACTGTAGGTTTTTATTCATTTAACATTTCATTTATTGGACAGAAAGAATCAAAAGTGAGGTTCAGGTCAGCAGCTGGAGACTTGGTGCCTCTGCAGAAACTGAGCCTGGGGAGACCAGTAGAGACACAGACGCTAAGCTGCCAAGAGAGTGCGACGGCTCCACTGCCCCTCTTTTCTCTTTGAAAATGTACCTAAGAAGATCTTCCTCTGCAGTATCTTGCACCACAGACTCTCTTTCCTCCTCACAGCAGAGCAGCACGGGAGGTAAATGACACCAGTACTTCACTCCACTGTTTAGCTCTGTTGTGAGTGTGACATCTATTCTCAAGACATCAGTAAAATAGTTTTGAAATTAACTTTTCATCCAAACACAGCTTTTATAATGATGAAATAAATGATGATTAACATGCAGAATAATAATGCCACAGACCACAGACAGAATAGAAAATTTGACAAATTGCAAGCTTTATGCCTTACCATGCTGTGAGAATGCTTAAATACAGTTAATACAATCAATTATGAAAATGTGTGAATAATTTAGAAACTGAAACTACAGCAAAAAAGAGAAGGATTAATGCAAAAGAAAGGCCACCAATATCACTTCTTTAGATCCAGCTGCATAACTGATTACAACACAGACTGTTTATGTTCTCATGCAGTTCTGTTAAACTAAAAAATTTAATAAAATGGTAAATTTATAATGTTAAGCACATTCTTGAATATGGTTTAATATTTAAGGAAATACATAATTGGCTTTTATTTAGAAGATGAGAAAAGTGTTGTGGGTCTAATGTCTGTGACTTAAACAGTCATAAGCCTAATGCTAAGCTTGGCTAGGTTTGCTTATTTTAACTCTGAACTTGTGAAATGGTAAGCACAGAAAAAAGTAAGTTTTTCTTCTTTATTTTTATTTTATACATTTTATATTATAGTTGTCAAATTTGTTACATATCACAAGTGGATAACCCTAAAAAACAATTTTTTGCCAGTTCCCGTAGACTCAGCTCATCTAATGGCTCAGTCACACTAGAGTAAAAATAAGACAGCAACCTCCTTGCAACTAGGAAAAATCAGTGGTTGCCCAGTGATTGCATTGAATTTTTTTTGCATTCGGCAACCAATTGCAAGTACTTGCGATGATCAACTGGTTACCCAGAGGTTGAGTGTGCAACACCCTCGACCTCTGTGTAACCACTTTTGATGGCAAGACAAATGCACGGGTCACCTGGTGAGAGGCAACCTGTCTCCAAACAATCACAGCCCGACTTGGAGTGACTGCAGTTACTCTCAGGTAGATTGGCAAAGGTTTGCAATTAATTGCCATCTAATTTATAAATGCAGTCAGATTGCCAATACATTGCAATCAATCTGAGTCAGCCAATGAGCCCAACGCATCTGAGACACATCTCAACTCAACTCAGCTGCTTGCCAACTGGCTGTATTCTGGTTATATTCCTATATAAGAGGAAGGTTGCCGACCCCCTATGTCATTTTGCAATTAAATCGCCGTCCCACAGCAACTACGTCACTATTTGTGAAGGAATTACTGAATTTCTGTTTCAAATCTATGAGGTTATGGCTGGACTCTGGATATAAGTAGATAATGTGAATTTCTGTTTAATGTGAATTTCTGTGTATGTAGACATCAACAGATTTGCAACAGACAGCAACAGATTTGTGATTTTTGCTGATTTATTATAGTTAGTTGCCGTATTATCACAAGTAGATTGCATGTAATTGCCAGCTTGACCCCATTCAGTTGCGAACTGATAGCAGACTGACACCATCTCATTGCCGCCTTATCACCATTTTGTCTTCAAGTGACTTCAAAGTCACTTGAAGAGGGCAACTGACTGCGAGCGGTCACAGACCTGGTCTCGGTCTTTGAAGCAACCATTTCAAAGGCAACTAGATGGCAAATTCATTGCACATGGTTAAAATGTTGACCGTGCCACGGTCTTCAACCACTGTTTTCCCTAGTGTGACTCTAGCATTGCATAAAAAGATATAACTTGGATCCAGTGTGCAATTCCTACTATATTAAAAGGATACACTGATAATGTACGAGTAGTTTACTCATATAATGCAGCTTCACAGACATCATGAAACTGGGAGCACACAAGATCTATACATCTCCACAGTTTAAAAGTGGGCACCCAAGATTACTGTGACAAATTTAGTATGAGATCAAATGTGCAACCTCTCCTTCTGTTCCTGAGTTACGGTGCTCAGTAGTGTTTATACAAAACAATACAATGCCACAATAGAGCTGACCTTTGACCTTTTAGATATAAAATCACCATCCTTTTCCATATGTGTATGAAATTTTGTCATTAGCGTAAGGACTCACGTTTTTGACCAAAAACAGATTTTGTAAATTCTAATTTCATTCATTCTAGTTCATTATTAAGTAAGTAAGCGTTGTGCCAAATTTGAAGAAATTACATCAAGGTGTTTCTAAGATATCAGTTCACAAGAACGAGACAGACCCACAACCTGAAAACATAATGCCTCAAGACCATGGCTGGTTACGTGGACACATATAAAAATAATAATAATAACACTATTTGTGCATTTCAACATTTTCAACTGTGCAGCCTTAGAGGGGGTATACCTTCTCTGAATTCTCTGCAGCATAAGTCATAAGGTCGTTCCTATGACACGTCCTCAGTGAGTAACTGTCTGCTCATGGTCAGTGTCATTTGATGATCTCACGCTTCATAGCACCCATGGGGGAAACATTTGGCAAAGCCTGCTGGAAAGACACATAGCATTGTCTCACTGCAACCACAACGCACGTTGGAAGTGCTCCTGGCAAAGTATACAAGAGAGACTTCTGGTAATTGATTATGTCTCCAAACAGCTTTCCTGCTTGTCTCTCTGTGAGGGAGCGAGGCATGATTTCTTAAATTATGCATGTGTAAAGGAAGGAAAGGGGGCTTTTAAAATCTTATAAGTGAAGACCAGCAGCTCTTATAGGAACAGAGATGATTTATGTCCCAAGATATGGTTTAAACACTATTCATCGCACATTATTTCAAAGAGGTCATTGCAAAAGTGTGAAGGGGTTGTAGCCCTTTATAAAGGCAAAAAATTATATTGATTTAAAAAAACCCAATTGAGTACATTATTTTCCTGATTATGTGTGTCTCCCTCAGTCGACTGTGCAGGAATTGTCTTGAACTGTCTCTTCTGTCAGTTCTATGATATGATCCACATGCTACCTGACTCCTGCAAGGGACTCACCGATCACTGCTGCCCCAACTACAAACACGTCACCACCACAGTGGAGTCTACATCCAGCAGTGACGATGACTCATGCATAGATTTGGACTGTGGTCTGTTCGGTTCCTGTCATGATGCAAGCGACTGCCTGGAGCTGGCTATGGAGGTTTCTGAAATATGCTATCACTAGTAGGATACCCATAATATTCAGCAGTAAGCATCAGAAAGACAAGACTGTCCAGTGTGAAGCAGAGGATTTGTGAGGGCTACAACACAAATAAAGACCAAGAAATAAATTAAAGGTGTAATGTAAAAGATTTGTGATATTAGAACGATAAGAAATATATTCATCATCCATCTGTGCACGCATGTGAACTTGTGTTTATGTCTGCTAATTGTAAGAAAAGGCTTTTTCAAACAATGGAGATTGTCTGTTCCACTTCTTTAAATATTTAAGCGTTAGATGAGGTCTAATATACAATCAGGTACATAAGTATTTGGGCAAAGACATCATTTTTGAAATTTTGCCTCTGTACACCACCACAGTGGATTTAAAATCAAGCAATCAAGCTGTGATTGAATTGCAGACTTTCAGCTTCATTTCAAGGGGTTTAACAAAAATATTGTATTAAGTGTTCAGCAGTTACATCCATTTTTATTCATAGTGTCCCATTTTCAGAGTAAAAGTAAAAAGGGAAGACAAGCCTTTTCAAAACTAACCAACTAGCTTTATCATTTATTTTTAAGATGCTATCATAACATTAGCATGCACCTAAAAGCTCTAATTTCAGATTTGCAAGTTTTTTCAAGAATAAAAAGACACCTGTGTATTGGTTGAGGAGATATCTTCTGAAGCTTGCATGATTACTAGCTTTGCCATTCCACTCTCTGTCCAGCATAAGGGGAGGTAGAGCAGTCTGTCCGTGAGTCTGACCTCTTGTCAAACATGCCAACGAAAAAGTAGACACTGAATGAAGCAGTTCCCACAACATCGGCCGAAAATCTTAGCAAGCAACTGAGAAGAGTTAATGGGAGAAACAATGATTCTATCCTGTAGCAGGTTGTAGTTGGTAGAGTACAGCACTGGTTCCTCTGATGTCCATGTGCCATAGAAGTTAAAAAAGGCAGGCCAAAATACGAAAAAGCATGACACAATGGAAACAAAAGTGACTCTCTGCAAAGAAAGGTAATATGCTTTTCTATTAAAAAGTAAACTTTTAATCAGTGATACATAAGTAAAGCTTACAATTTATGCTACACATTAGGTTACATTAGTCACCATAAGCTAGCGGTCATACCAGACCAGGTAAAACCTATGAAAAACCTGCAACTTTAACAAATATAGCAAGAGTGCATGAATTCAGTTTTTTTCATTTATAAGAGAAACATGTGATTTTCATTTACTGAAAAGCTTTTGTCTTACTTTAAAGCTTTCAGTATCTACCAGACCTGCCTCTAGTATGTTGTTGTGATTATGCAATCAGTCTTGGCCAACAAATGAATTTAGGAGAATGATTTTACTCTTGACAAATTGTGGTTTAACTACTTACTTTCCAGCTGCTCAATATTCAGTCATATTGCAGCTTTGAAGATGGAAAGTTTTTTTTCCCTTTCAGACCTCCTCCTGCTTAGTTGTTATAAAACCTCACATTATGGCTGTAACCACCTACTGTAGATACTGCATGAGTGAATACCTTAACAGTATGAGTAATGTAGTGTCCTGAATTTGAATTGTACAGTATATTCACGAAGCAGTAAGACAGCAGTGTCATCACAAACATTCAATGGCCTTGAGGGCTGCAAATTCCATTGCAGCTCTGTTGATACACACTCTGACATACCAACAAGCACTCCAACTTCAATACAATAGTCTTTCTGAAGTATGGAAAAAAAAAATCTTGAAGCCTGTCCCCTGTTGAGCGTGCCTATTTCAGTTCAAGTGCCACTGGAAACACAGGAGCTGTTAGATATGGCATTTGTAGGACACTTGTCCTTGTCACTCCCCTCAACCCCTGTTCTCAAAGACAGTTCTCTCAAGTGGTAGATCACTGTTTGGATCACTTCAGTCTGAAATATGTCCTTGTCACATAATGGGAAATGGACACAGGAGCAAAGCTGCTATGCCAGTGAGGGAACGGTATACAGGACAACATTGTTCTTAAGCATCATCTGTTTCCCAAAGAGGTCAGTGCGGGTGCACAGAAACAACACAGTGTTACTGGATTATGTTCAATTACTGTGCCAAACATTTGTTTTCTCCCATTACATATAAAGATGGAGAGAGTAATCTCACTCTGCTAACAAGGAGACCATTATAGTGCACTCCTGGTTTGCTGTTGCACACAGTGGTAATGGTACTATATTGGTACAGTCCTGAGACTGACTCTTTGAAAGCACATTCATTGTCACTGTCACAGTGTGCAGTTGATCATTGTACTTAATGCGTCCCTCAGAAAGTGTTTGAGTCCAATTGATGGGAAACATCACAGCTGGAGGAGATGGAGTCATGTACCAGGTTAATTCATTAGTCATCTAACTTTACAGTATTAGTGTTTCTTGGCTGTGGCATTATACCTGAATTTTTTTGTATCTATTTCAGCTGAATAGTTATTTTGTCCCCAAATAGACTTTTTATACAGTCTTACATCAATGAAAAAATGTTTTAGCTTAATAAAGCTGTTGATGTACATTTAACTGTACTTATGATTATTTCTGACCTCGGAAAGCTCTTTAATTAAGAGCATTAAAAAAAAACAACGCAGTACTATTTGAGGATCTTTGGTTAGAAGCTTTATTATATTTTACAGTTTTCTTTTAAATTGTTAAGTTATTATACACCTAAAAGTCTGAATTTGATTCAGTTTTGCATTTGTTTTTTCTTTCTTTCCAAACCCATACAGATAAATTCCAGATGAACCCTTATATAATTAGCTTTTTGGATGAATAATCACACAAGGATCACATGGTAAGCTCCACTTCAACATTACAAACAGGAGTTTGCTAATGATGACTGAATAATACAGGCGTAAACAATGTTTACATCATCCGTCACATGGCTGTTAAATCACAGAATATTGGGCATTACAAGCACTATTTTTAGTATTTTCAAACAACTTGACAGGCAACAGATTTCAAAAGAGCCAAAATGTACTGTTGCATCCTGCATCTGTGAAAAAACCTTTAGGTGACAAAAATGGCTACAAACTTAAACAAAACCACAAACTTACATATTCACTTACATTAAAAAGAATGTAGACAAGGACACGCAGACTTAAATCCTCGGATGCTTTGACAGAGTATTTCAGTACTGACTCCATTCCACAAAGTGTCTTACTAATACTTACTATGCTACTACTACTACCATGGTAAATTATGGCAACTAATTTTTTTTCTGATAAAGGTTCAGGTTTTCATGACTCACATCTTAATATGAGATGGCAGAGCAGGGAGTTTATTTTTAAAGCCCAAATATAAAATGTTTCGGTGAATTTATCAACAATTCTTTTGCATGATATTGATTTCAAGCTGTACCGATGACTATGCTATCAATCTGTTATGTACAGTACAGCATGACGTATTGGTCAGTAAGATTAAAGTTGCCTAAGAACACTACTTTTTAATAGAAGCCAAGAGTTGATTGACAGGTAATATTAAAACCAGGCCAGAGCAGCTACACAGATAATAACCCAAATCCTCCTTTTTTTAATACTTTAATTGTTTTGTTGAAAGTTCTTCTTTAGTCACACAGCACAAACAAGGATTAGTGTGCATTCATCCGCAAATCATCGGCACCTCTGAGAGGCTGTTTTATGTTAGAAAAAGCAGACTGAAAAACTTTGAAAATGTTCCAGATATTTTTTTTTTAATTGAATGCAATGACATGAAAAAAAATAAGCTTTTCACAAGAGGGAATTAAATGTTGCTCCTTTATTTACATGATACTACTTGCATCCATATTCCTCTACCAAAAATCTAAAGAAAAGAACTTTTTATAGGTTCCATGTGCTCTCTTTGTAAGGTATTGTTTAAAGCTCAAATGTGTTGTATATGCATGTATTTTTAGATAGAATTAGTCCTCTGATAAGAATTAGGCTCTAAACCATGTGACCATGTTTGACCTCCTAAAAGCTGCACAGGGCCTCAGTCAGCACTGCGCAGACAAATTAAAGTAGATACTGCACATGCTGTGCAAAATTGTATGTTGCGGGTCACATCTACGGGGAGCACTGCTTGTGACCAATTTTCTCATTACCTGGTGCAGCACAATTACAGAGCTGAGTGCTCTAGCTGATACTGCTCCATAAAACCTATTGGAGGTCCTTTGTGGCTTTTCGAACATAAAGTGTGTCTGCATAAACAGATGCCAGCTTTAAAGCGAAAACATCTGCACATCTTAAACTCGCTGGATCACTTTCAAATTACCTGATGGCTTTGGGAGTTGCACGGGCTTTAGGAACTCTAATGTTTTTTAATAACATCCAAATGGCCTGTCCTTTACTGGTCAGGTTCAAATGTTGTCCCATCCCGGCCGAGCGGATGCGGATGCGGACAAGGTCAGGTGGTTTTCACTGCTGTGCAACACATGCATGCACCTTAATGGTCACTCAGAGGACACTGTTAACCCATTAGCTTGCATAGTACTCCTCTAGGCCCTAACTTAATTCAAAACGGTTGTGAAAGGGTCAAAAAGAAACAAAAGTACTGAAATGATTAAATGTGAAATGGGTTGTTGCTAACAGAACATTTCAAACGCCGCACGCCGCTCTGCTGTTGTGTTTAGTGACACAAGACTCGCATTAGCAAAGTGATCTAATCGTGTGCTGCTTCGCCATGTTTACATGCATCTCTGCTCACTAATCGGATACGAGGTTTCTTCACAGAGTTCAGGCCCTGATCGCTTCATTAGTGTGAAGCTGCTTTTCCTCCTGAGCACACAGCACTAATACCATCTCCCTTCAGACACAGCGCTGCAGCCCAGAGTGGCCTCCTGAGGAAGCAGCACCATTAAATATTAATGCCATGTGTTTAGAGGGTTTTTATTTCAAACAGCGGGTTTGTCAGCATCTTATGTAGTGTTCTTCAAGATTAAGTCCATGTGGAAAATGGGGTCCCGAAGCTTTATGCAACATTGTGCCTTCAGAATAATTTAGATCTGTTTTTCTAATGGTCTTTCTGTGTTAATATTGCCAACATTTTCCCTCATTTTCTTAAGCAAATGGAGCATTTTTAAGTGGATGAGAGTACTGCCTTCTGTACCTTACAGTGTGCTGTGTAGCTGTCACGAGGTGAAGAATGTTTGGGTGCATTTAAGCTGACATCACTTCAAATATTCGATGCATGTGTTTCTTATAAGCCTCTTTTTCAGTTACGCCCATGATGCAGAACTTTGTTTGAGTAAAATACTATGATGTGTAAGAAAATAACATTCAAGCATTTATGAATTATGACATTAGAACACAATAAACATTTCAAAACACAGTCTCTAAACAATTAAGTTCATACCACTATTTTTTTTTTTTTTTGCTTGACTACTGTGATACATGGTGAATGCATGGTGAATGCATGTCTAAATGTATTAAAAATCAATCAAAGAATTTGCCATTTGTCCTCATTTGTTCTATTGTCCTAGTTTACATGCCAATTTCACAATTGCCCCCTCAAATGAACCTGACCTCGCTTGCATATAGGGAAGTGGTGTATGTGAGCATCATGCTCAATTAGGTCAGGGGCGTTAATAGTACAGTGGAAAACGAACACTCCCCACAACATCCTCCAGGAATTGCGCCTGACACTACTGACTGCCTTGAATCTATATTTGGGCCAAGCGTGTGGATGTGTGTCACCCAAGACTACCCGCCTAATCTCCGCCACAGAAAGTAAAGTGAGTTGTGGGCCCATGGGCGGAGATTGTCAAGACACAAAGGGATCTCCCAGCAGGCACTGCAGAAACCAGGCCCTGGGCAGGCTTTTATGATACCTTTCAATCAGTGGATGATTCCCAGCTGAAATGACAGGTGATTTGACTCAGCCTCCAATTAATGACCTCATTTTAACAATTAAGAGCAGGGGAGGAAGGGGAAAGCCCCGCAAAAAGACGGCGAACCGAGCTGGGGGGGGGGGTTGTGATGCCTTGATGGTACAAGACGCTAACGTCTCTGCATGTCAAACGTGACTGGAGCCTGTTGTCGCAGCTCAGGTGACCTCCTCCTCTTTTAACCAGGTGGCATCCTGCAGGGAGCACACACACTGATGAGGAGCAGGCATGGGGAGGGAGGAGGGGGGAGGGTGTGGCAGGGATAGGGCGAAGAGGTGACTAGAGGGTGGCAAGGGAATGATGAAGTGCATCAAGCTGTGTGCCCCCCCA